>OFHU01000047.1:0-22029 GCA_900245905.1 Lacerta viridis | reverse complement strand
CGCTGAAGGTCATAACTCTGTTGGGGGGGAAATCTCATTTCAACAGTAAATAGCAATTTGGTGTTGCTAGACCCCAGGGCCAACCTCAAGGTATTTCTCTGCCTGGTTTTATCCCATTTCTTTGATATTATCCCAGTTGGCATCACAACAAAGATGAAGTAGGGAAAATGTGTGTAGGAAATGTTTGAAAATTCTTTTTTCTGCTGCTTCTACTTTGGTGGTGGGATGTTTGCTATTCATTCATTTAAATAAATAAATAAATAAATATATTCATTCATTTATTTAAATAAATGTAGATTTGTTTTGCTTTTTGCTTTTTGATGCTGTTTGTTAGCCACTTTGAGCATCTCCATTGGAGCCAGGAAGCAGAATAGAAATCATATTCTAAATAATGGAACATTGATTGGCTTGCAGCTGTGATCCCTTTCCCTCCACCTCAGAGCCGTTTTTATAATTATTATTTAAAGGATTGGGCTATTTCTTAAAATGAACTCTCCTACATTTATGCATTCGTTCTGCACTTCTTTTCTTAAGCACAATCTCTTGGCACAATGTTTTAAAATTACTCTGAAGGCTGAGAGATTACACTCCTGATTACACCAGGCAATCGGCCTTCTTCCCAGCTTGCTCTACTGAAAACCCACAGAACTGGTTTCCCCATACTTAATCCTGGAAAGGAAAACATGCCTGTCAACAGCATAGTAAGTTCAGCTCCAGTGCCATGGCTATTTCCTATGTATGGTGGCAAGGTGACTTGGCTGTAGCATATGGCCTCTTAACTCTCTTGCCCCTCAAAGAAATTATACTGTCATTTCTTTTAACTGACTGAGAGAACTTGATGACAACTAATTTTAAGAATCTCTAGTCTACATTTTGAGGTCAGGGATAATCAAGCACATAATCCAAAACTGCCTCGAATGGGAGATTCTATCAACTTCACTTGGAGTTTTTCAGTGATGAATATTCAGCCCATCATCCTAAAAAAAAATTAAAAAATGCAATAGCAATTTCATAGCAGATGGGATGTGAGTACGGATGAGAAATACTGCAGTTTACGTCAATACAAAGTGAATCATTTCGTTTCTTCGGAACCCCCATATTTTTCACTTGCTCAGTTACAAAAGCAAATTATAGAACAAATCAGTTGGCTCATGAAGTCCAGCTCCCTGAATCTCTCACTTACCGGCAAATGGTTGTTGTTTTTTTAACAGCTTCTCAGCCAATTTCCTATTGAAAACCTTCACAGATAGATATTCTTTTCTGGGCAGTTTCTTCCATTGTCATAAGAACATAAGAAGAGCCCTGGAAGATCATACCAAAGGTCCATCTAAGTCCAGCTTCCTGTTTGCATGGTAGCCAACCAGTTGTCTATGGGAAGACCAAGAAAGATATGAGAGCAACAGTGCTCTCCTCCTTCTGTACTCCCTAGCAACTGGTATTCAGAGATATTGTATGCCATCTTTGATATGGGAGGTGGCACACAATCATCATGACTAGTAACCACTGATAGTCTTATGACTGTCTAACCCCCATCACTGCTATGCTCACCTAGGAATCTCTGGTGAGGGGCTTAATGAACAGCATTTTGAACGTCTAACTGCGCAAAAGCTTTGTTCATGCATCACTCTAAGCCAAATTAAGGACTGTACCTAGAAAGAGCAAAGGAAAGATAAGTGTGGGTATGCCCTGTGTTTTCTTTGAAATAAACCACAAGCAGTAAGTCAAAAATAAGTCAAGAACAAACCTTGGCTTATTTCTTGTTTACCATTCGTGGTTTGTTTGAAACAAACAAGCCACAATCTGCTTTCGCACAACACAAGCAGCTATAGTATTTTGTACGTGGAATATGTTGCACACAGTATCCACAAGTAAACAATGTTTTAAAACATATTGTTGCACGCTACCCCTATCTCTGAGTGGTGCAAGATTCCAGTGGTTCCACACACTTACCCAGGGTTCTTGTTTCCTTTTAGAAATTATGCACAGTGGAGACGGTGGTGTGGTGTCTTTATGATGTGTGTGTGTGTGTGTACACACACATGTGTGTGTGTGTGTGTGTACATGTGTGTGTGTGTGTGTGTGTTGTTGCGCACACACACACACACACACACACACACATATATATATATATGCTGCCATACTTCTGAAACTTCTTGGACATAGCCAGGGCTTGGTGGCTGGAAATGGTATTCAGGTGGATATCTCCACACACACACACACAACCTGAGCTTACGATGGAGGGTCTTGTTTCTCCCACAGCTGCAGGCTTGGATTTAAGCAGAAATCAGCCATGGATCTCTCCCTCTGCCTTTTCCAGCCCAAAACCTCAACGATCACTATGGTTTGTGCTATAAGCATTTTTCCTCTAGGTCACACCATAGCAAACTCTCCTCTCCAAACTCCTCCTTTGCCATACTAACTATGTAAGAGCTGGAGGAAGGGCCCTACCCATTTGCCATCTGGCACAGAGTCCACTTTCTACCAATACTCAACATGTTATATCAAAAGGACCCTAGTCAACTGGGGTATTCAACCTCAAAGACCACTGTGGTTTGTACTATAAGCATTTACTATAAGCATTTACTACTGGCAGAAAACTATGCTGAATGGTTTCCCTTTTTTGTGACATGGCAACAAAATGGTTCTGTTTTAATCTTCCTGGCTCTGTCAGGTTGATAAATGGATGTGGGCTAATGCTCCAGATTTCGCACTGCAGACCTGCTTTGCTGAATGTTCAACACTACCTAATTATACAATCAACACAGAGACATTTCTTCACTGCGCATAAACAGGATGCATTTATTCACAAGTTGATGTTTGCAGGTGAAGAGAGTAATTTTCCTCAGAAAAGAATTGCTTACAGAATAAAGGTTAGGCAGCAGCTGTAAGCTTTAAAATGGAGCTGTAAGGCCAACTGTAACAATGAGATAGGCAGGCAATAAACTTATAGGTTTGCTCAGCAAAGGCTGACTGGAAACCCAGGCTAATGTTTTATGTATCAACAGATGGCCTTGTGTTTTTTTCCCCCCCAACAGCCCACCAAATTTATAATTAGTAGCTCATTGTGGGAAGTATAAGACAATGTTTGTTGTTAATCAAGCTTTCACTGAAGTAATAGGTTACCGTTAAAGGTTATCCGCCCATGCCAAACCTTGGAAACCTAATGGATGATAAACGATAAAACCATTCGAGGTCATTTGAGAATAGTGCCGATTGTGCACACGCGCACACACACACACATTGTGATGTCCTTGCTGTTAGATAGCACCGACTTCATTGTAGAGATTACCAAATGAGTTCCGAGACAAGAAGGTGCATTGTGGGGGTTCTCCTGTTCAGGATTCCATTGATGCAGCCAGCCAGGCCCTTATCCAGAATACTCCATTACACACACATTAAAAAGCCTGTTTTTCTCCCCCTACCCTCCGAACAGCCAGGTGTTTTCCATAAGCAAGTGGAGTCTCAAGTAAGCTGTTTTGTCAGGATTTCCCCCAGCTAAAAATTTTATTTCTGAAAATCTTCGAAACCTGCTGATACCATCCAGATGGTGCTGTTTGGGCAACATAATGATCTTACGTAGAATAAGCTCGCTGTACAGCACAGCTCCCACTCCAAGCTGTTTGGTGCAAAGAGTCCCATTTGAAAATCTAAGGAACTGATGTGGGAACCACAAAATACCCTTTTCATGGCACAGAAACTGGCAGTGCTCAGAATCTCCACCACTCTCCTCCCCACAAACAGGCAGAATACCTGCATCTTCCCCCCTTCCTCTCAAGAGCCAGTATGGTGTAGTGGTTAGAGTGTCAGACTAGGACCCTGGGATAGCAGGGTTCGAATCCCCACTCAGGCATGAAGCTCGCTGGGTGACCTTGGGCCAGTCATCTCTCAGCCTAACCTACCTCACAGGAACGTTGTTGTGAGGATAAAAATGGGGGAGGGGGGAGTATGCAGACTACCTTGAGCTCCCTGGGAGGAAAGGTAGGATATAAATGAAATAAATAAAAAATGTAAGACTAAAAAAAAAACCCAAACAGGCAAACCTCCATAACCAACCCCTGCACAACCACATTCAATTTGGGAGGGGGAGGAATCGAATGTGTGCTTTTGAATTGTGTTGTGGTGCCAATGGCTGTGGCTCAAGAACCCTGAGATCAAGGGATGAAGGAATGTTTCTAGAACGTTCTAGAACGCTTGATTTGGTTTTCAGTTGTGGGTGCATTTTCCACCCCGGGGAGAGACATAAATTCACCATACACAAATCCAGCCCATTAATTATCAGTATTAGGAGCCCTCCATTGACGAAAAATGTTTTCGAACGGTAACATTTCTGCCGCCCTGCCACACTTACAAAAACAAAACAGCACAGCCACGCAAACCCCTTTGATTATGAGTCCTACTCACCATTTCAAGAGCTGCTTGCTGTTGCTCATGTTCCGATTCTCATCGCCCATCAGGTCAAGGACGGCTCCGGAAGCCTGTTGCTCGAACGCCGTGCCTTCCCCACCGATGCACAACCTGGGCATTGAGAGGAGGCCGAGGTTAGGAAGAAAAGCCACCAGCTGTAACCCGGGTCAAACCACTCGCCCGCTCGCCTCAAAGCTGTCTGCCCTGACTGCCAGGGGCTCTCTAGAGCCTTTTAATGGGAGAGGCCAGGGAGTCGAACCTAGGACTTTCTACAGTCGAAGAAGGTCTTCTGCTTGGGAGAAGAGCTGCAGCTCTGCAGTAGAGCACCTGCTTTGAATGCAGAAGGCCAGAGGTTCAATCCCTGGCACCTCCAGGTAAGGACAGGGAAAGGCTCCCCTGTCTGAAACCTTGGGCAGCAGCCCAGTCTGTGCAGACAATACCAAGCTCAGTATAGAAGAAGAAGAAGAAGAAGAGGAGGAGGAGTTTGGATTTGATATCCCGCTTTATCACTACCCGAAGGAGTCTCAAAGCGGCTAACATTCTCCTTTCCCTTCCTCCCCCACAACAAACACTCTGTGAGGTGAGTGGGGCTGAGAGACTTCAAAGAAGTGTGACTAGCCCAAGGTCACCCAGCAGCTGCATGTGGAGGAGCGGAGACGCAAACCCAGTTCACCAGATTACGAGACTACTGCTCTTAACCGATACACCACACTGGCAGAGACAGCATCCTGTGAGAACACAAGCAGAGCAGAAACCTGCAGGATCAGGCCAATGGCCCATCTAGTCCAGTATCCTGTTCTCACACCAGCCAAGCCAGATGCCCAGATGGGAATCGTAACTCTGGGACAAGAGAGGAGGAGGAACACTTTTCTCTATCCCCTTTCTGCACACTATGCATAATTTGTATTCTATTGCCTCTTAACTCTCCTGGTCTCTAACCTAGAAATCCTGCCCTATATTCTCATGCTTTACCACTGAGCTAGGACCCTTCAGACCGGAGGCTACGCTAGTGGCCAAAATTGTGGAAACCTTTTGGGGAAAGTGTATTTCTAAGGTCTGATGGCGCATAATGCCACTTTTTTATTTTGAGTAACACCACAAAATTATGTATCAATGGAAAGATGATTTAATGAAGAATGTAATGCAACAAAGTTTGTTCAATTATCTGTATTCTATCAAAAGTTATAGCCAAATAACCGGAAAAAGGAAGCACAACTTGCTTATCGATTGGTTGATATGCAGAAGCTTTCCTTCATTTGAATGTAGCCAGTGAGAATGAGTGTTTAGAGAGCCGATCAGCTGTTATGAGCCATCAAACCTCAAAAATACACTTCCCCCAAGAGGTTTCCACAATTTTGCCGACTAGTGTACTCCCACTGCTGCCACCTACCCTCGTTCGCTCTCAAAGTCCTTCGGCCGGTATGGGATATAGAACTCTCCTTCCTGCTGCGCTGCCAGCCTCTGCTTCTTCCCGTTTTCCTTTCCATCCAGGGGCTGCTTCCGCTTCCTTCCCACCACGCTGGAGAAAACATCCTGTGTGTGTGTGTGTGAAAATGTTAAGAACGGCTAAAAGGTAAAGGTAAAGGGACCCCTGACCATTAGGTCCAGTCATGTTCCGACTCTGGGGTTGCGGCGCTCATCTCGCTGTTACTGGCCGAGGGAGCCGGCATACAGCTTTCGGGTCATGTGGCCAGCATGACAAAGCCGCTTCTGGTGAACCAGAGCAGCGCACGGAAACGCCATTTACCTTCCCGCCGGAGCGGTACCTATTTATCTACTTGCACTTTGACGTGCTTTCAAACTGCTAGGTGGGCAGGAGCTGGGACCGAGCAACGGGAGCTCACCCCATCGCAGGGATTCGAACCGCCGACCTTCTGATCAGCAAGCCCTAGGCTCTGTGGTTTAACCCACAGCGCCACCTGGGTTCCTAAGAACGGCTAGCAACCCTCAATATTCAGGAAGGTGGGCCAGTTCCACTGGGTTCACGGTTCTCTGTGGTTCTGCATTACTCGCAGGGAGGGTGCCATGGGGCCTGCGCTTTTCCCATGAACACCACCAGGGGCGCCAACTATAGGGAACAAAGGGGCTTCAGCCCCCTCAATATTTTGGGACAGGGGTCCGAGCCCCCCCCCATTTTGAGGGGGCCGCCACCCCCCGTCTCCAACAGGTGAGTGTTCGCGTGCCACACAGAAGGCAAAGATCACCCTCCGCGCTCGAGAGGGACACAAACACATCTCCCAGCAGCTTAAAAAACTCTCTGGCTGCTACGAATATTGAGGACTAGAACCGTGGTGCTTCTTGATGGGCTGTACTGACCAATTAATGTTTTTGGATTTCTTGTTTTTAATATTTTACTTATAAACTCCCCTTGTCTCCTCTAAGGGGTGGGAAAGGGGTTTTGTCCTGTTAAAATTGTGTTAGTAAATAATAATAATAATAATAATAATAATAATAATAACCTATAAAAATAATTTTCAAAAGTCAACTTCAGGTGGAGACTGATTTCCAACCACTGGAGGAGGAGGTGGTGATGATGGTGGGACTGTCACCATCTTAAAGTAGCTCTCAGACCCTCACCATGGTCAGCAGATTAGCATTAAGGTTCAGAGGTTACGGAATCCAGTTTTTCCTACTGTGAAATTTATTGAAACAATTTATATACTGCTTGACCACAAGTTCGGATCCTGGTGTCATATAAGCCATGCATCCAAGCCTTGGGAGACCACTAACAGCAGCTCCCCCAATGACCTCCGTGATCTGGCATGGATTTAAGGAATCTGGAGGTCCCTCGGGTGTCCTGGACCAGAGTTGTTAAGGGACTTGAAAAAGAATGCAAGAACCCTGAACCTGTCCCAGTAGCCTATGGGCAGCCAGTGCAGATTTTGGGCTACCAGAGTCATGTGCTGGCAATATGTCTGTCCACACCAGTAGTCCAGTGTTTTGCTCCAGTTGGAGCCTCCAGAACAGGCATCCAAGGGTAGCCACGCTCTGGCGCACTGCAAGGATACGGGTTCCCCAGTGAAAAGTCTGTCCTGAAGCCGAGAGGAAGCCCACCAGCCCCGACCGCATCCCTACCTGAATGCGTTCCTCCTCTTCCTCTGGGTCTTGCTCTGCGGTCGCCGGCAAAGCAATACGTTGGACCTTCTCTGCCGCCAAGGAGAGCCTCTCCTGCTGCTTGCGCTGGTGCCGGTCAATGAGCTGGCGGTCCCGGTTACGTTTGGCCCGCATGACGTCGCTGGCCAGAGTCTTGTTGGTGGCGTTGATTTCGAAGATGGTCTAGAAACAGCAGCAGGGGAGGGGGGGTGGAGACGTTGGTCAGGGCAAAGCAGGATCGAACCCTGCCCTGGCGCCGGCATGCAGCTCCACCGGGCGGGTGCCAGGGCTCCTTTAATGCCAAGAGGCACGGGGTCTGCTCTTAGGGGTCGCTCGCAACACTCACCGCCTTGGAACGGTAACTTTTGATGCTGTCCACGAATTTCAGCCGCTCCATCTCTTCCCCCTCAAAGCGAAGACCTTCGGGGACACAAAGCAGGGAGGGAAAGGTTACACCCGTGTGGTGGAGCAGCAGCAGACTAGGAATGGGGCAACTCAGCCAGCTGGGCAGGGTAGAAATAATAAAATTATTTATTTTTCACTAAGCCACTCACTGAACAAGGGGTGGATGCCCAGCAGGCTGAAGTCCATTTCCTTGACCCTCTTGATGGACTCGGGTGACGGGGCAGGCCGCGACTTCAGGTACTGCTTCTGGGCATTGTCAGAGACTCGCCGGAGGCTCTGCAGTTCCAGCGAGCGCTCGTGGTCCGTCTGCAGCAGGCTCTCCTCCTCGTCGATGATGCTCTGGGGGACACGGCCAAAGATGCCGTCTGTGTCTGAAAGGGGGGAAAGAGAAGCAGTCAGGGAGCTGTTTCAGGGCCCCTGACAGAGGAATGGGTGGCAACCATAGAAGGGCCTTCTTGGTGGTGGTGCCGCAGCTGTGGAATACTCTTTCCCCAGGTATTCACCTTGATATCAGCGGGGAATAAAACAGAACAAAGGAATAAAACATGCAACGTATTGCACGAAAGCCGTGAGCAACTGCTGCGGTAACCTTTTTTGACCAATCTATTATACTTGCAATAAAGAAAAATCAATTCCCAAAGGCACGCCTGCTAATTATTGCCACCTAACGAGGGCAGACCTACCTGTAGGCTTCTCGTGAGGGTTGGCAAGGACGAGGGGCCGGCCTAGGAAGAGGTGCAAGTCAAAAACATAGGGGGTCTCATCTGGAGCCACCAGGGAGTAAGCCGTACCACTTCTCCCTGCCCGGGCCACTCTGCCTGGAGAGAGCAAAACAGAGAAGAGAAATGTTGGATGGCACAAAAGGTCTGTTTAATCTGTCTTCTAAGCTTGAATCTCCAACCAGTGCTGTAAAAAAGAGTGACCATTTGGGCAAAGCTGAACAGCTACAGAGCCACATGTGTTGCAGTCAAAGGGTCCCAGTCCCTATGCAGTTTGACAAGCACTTCCAGTTCCTGGTTGACAGTAGCCAATGGGGGGGGGCACTCACTAAAGGCCATGCAAAGTGTATGCTTTGCTACCCAAGCTGCTGTTCTTCCCTCCTCTGCACCCAGGCCCTTAAGATGCTGGCCTAGATGAACTAGAAGTCTGAGCCGACTTAAGGCAGCTTTCACAAGTTAAGCTGTGCAACCTCAAGAACCTCGGACCTCAAGAACTCACCGACACGGTGCAGGAAGAGCTTGGCCTTGGCCGGGAAGCTGTAGTTGACCACGTTGTCCAGGAGAGGGATGTCGATGCCCCGGGCAGCCAAGTCGGTGACGATCAGCACCGAGCATTTGCCATGGATAAACTTGCCCACATTGATCTTCCGGGCCGTCTGGTCCAGGGAGCTGTAGACATGCGTGCAGTTCACACCCTGGGCTGTCAACAGCTGCAGGAGCATCAGTGAGAGGAAGCAAACTGAAGGTCGGCAAGTGAGGAGAAATCAAAAGTATCACTCGAGTTCCCCAGGTGTCCATGGGGTACAGAACAGGACTGAATTGGGAATGGAGCTTTAGAACTTCTTCGCCCTTTTCTTTAAAAACCCCACAAGTTTCTAGTCCTCATCGTTTCGAAGAAAATTCGTTTTACTGCCGTGATGCTTTTATTGTAAATGTCTGTGTTTTTAATAAGATATTTTGCATGTACATACAATAAGCCTGCAACGTAGGCGGGGGCTATGTTCTGGGGAATGCACCTAAAGCCAAAACCGTGTGTAGTGAAAACACCCAATGATGGGTGGGGACTGCTAAAGTCATTTTTCCTAAAACCCCACCCCTTTTCTATTCTTTCCTTTTTTTGCCATGTGCCTAAAGCACATGTGTGTAAGTTGTAGGCTTGTTGTGTTTATATATAGAGACAGATATTTTTAATTTTATTAGTGTTTAATAACTTTTCAATGACTTTTCCCCCTAAGTTTTGACTTGTTTCTATTTTATCTGTAAGCTGCCTTGAGTCTGGGAAAAAGGCGAGAGATAACAACAACAACAACAACAACAACCCGTTCCTGTCCTGTGTAGACAATCCAACTTTTAAAGGAAACCTTAAAAACATAACCATCAAATATGACGGGGGTTACATGGAGACTCAGCCCCATGTTAGTCCTGTTTAATAGAGGACAATATGCCTACCGACCTGAAATCATTAGTAAAAATCTTGCTGACAGCAGCAAAAATTGTGTGAATCGCCATGTGAATGCCGCCAATGACACACCTACCCAAACTCAACAAGCTGCATACCTCTTTCAGGTACTCTGTATGATGTTTTGTGGCCACAAAGACAATCGTCTGGTCCTGCGGTCTTACGACCGTCCTCAGCAGGTACAACAGGAGGGCTGGCTTGTCATCAGCACGCACATGATAGAAAGACAGCTGTGGGGGTGATTAGGTGTTTAATTGTCAAGTGTTGGTGCCTGCCGAGTTTCCTCCCAGCTTGGAAGGGTCTAGCCCAGTCTTCGCCTATCTGACACCTTCCCCCAAATAAGACATTTCCGACAACTGGAGGGTGACAGATTGGCTGAACCAGGGCTCCACCCCCCCACCCAGAACTCACCGAAACTCAGTTCCAGGATCATTGCCATGATAATAGAACAAGGGAGGCATTTATGGTGAGCCTCTTTTTCTAGAAAAATTGCCCTGAGATTTAACCACTCAAAGTCAACCTAATCTGGTATAAAGCAGCTTTTTATGCCTCCTTGCAGCTTAGGATATACCGTGTTTTACACTCCATAGGGCGCACCGGACCATAGGGTGCACCTCGTTTTTAGAGGGGGAAACAAGAAAAAAAATTTTTTTTCTGGTTTTCCTCCTCTAAAAGCCCTGTTTTTTTGAGGATCAGCTAAAAGTTTTGCAGCTTTTTTTGCAAAGGGGGAAAAGCAAAGAGGAAAAGCCCCGTTTTTATGGGGTTCAACTCACATTTCTGCAGCTTCTAAAGGAAAGGGAGCCTTTTCTACAGTTTCCAGACAGATAATCTAATCAGCCAGTCACATGTTGCTGGGGAAACAAACAACCTCCCTCTGCAGCACATTCAACAATGGAGGGCGGGGCTGAAAGGGAGCCGGGACTCTTATCTCTCTCCCGATCTCTTGCTGCTCAGCTGGGTCCTTTCAACATCCCCTTTTCTCTTTGTAAAATAAAAAGCATGATCCTCTTTTGGCCCCATGGCAATTCAGCTCCAGGGACCACCATTCGCTCCATAAGATGCACAGATATTTGCCCTTACTTTTTAGGAGGAAAAAGGTGCCTCTTATGGAGCAAAAAATACGGTAGATAGACACACACACACACACACGGCTGCTGCCCCTGCTCACCAGCCCCCCACCCTGCCCCATTACATTTTCCCCAAACCCACCATCTCCTCACAGCTACTTCAAGCCCCTGTATTATATTCTGTGCTCCTCCATCCCTGCTTTATTCAGACCTCCACTGTTGTTTAAAGCTGCTATTTTAAAACCTCATTTGTTCCCTACATACACACGCAAACCCCAAACTCAAGGATGAAAACTGGCTTTTTTTTTTAACAAGGGCCAAATAATGTTCAAGCTGCAAATAATAATAATAATAATAATAATCTGTCAGTACAGCAAAGCCTGCATTTTTGGATCTCTCTGCCCATTGATACTGGGGGCAGACGCACAAAACTATACCTTCCTCTTCATCCTCCATTCAGGAAGGGGAGGAACAATATTAAGGGCACTGTCAGGGATTTGCCTTCTTCTCGCGAGGAGAGCCCCGGCGGAGGTCCTACTCGTGAGGAGAGCCAGGGCAGGAGTACTCCTCGCGAGGAGAAAGAGATCCTCCGAGGGGGGAGGATCGGGACAGGGAACTTCCTCGAGAGAAGGTCTTGCTTAGGTACAGGGATCCCCAGCCACTGCTGTCATCTGACTCCTCTCAAAGCCCGTCGCCAGAGCTCTCTCCCACGGAAGAGGAGGAGGAGCAGACGGTCAGGGATGCAAGGGAGAGACCCAGCACCGGCAGCCAGATGCGATCGGATGGAGAGTTGCAGCTTCCGGCACAGGCACAGCGTAGGGGCGCTAGGAGACCCAGAAGACATCGTTTCAGGGTGCTGAGCGGGAAACTGGAGAGGAGCACTTTGGGATTCTGCAAGTGACTGAGCAGTCATGTTTTTAGCTAGCTCTGCACTGTAAATAAGTATGCACAATAAAGTAGTCTTTAGAGTAAGAGGACTCTGTCGTTACTTGTGAGCAACCCCCTGGGGTATCCTGACAGGCACACTCCAGCCAAGCAAAAAATACCCGAGAGAGCTCTCAAGGGCCGCAGTTGGCCGCTGAGCCAGAGGTTCCCCATCCCTGAGTTAGCAGAACCGCTAAGTTGGCACAAGCAGACTAGAGGAGCAGCAACAGGGAAGTCATATGGACGGGCATGTATGCCCCGCTCTCCAATTTTGGCAGATCCCAATGCCAAACTCCTCCCCTTCCCCAAACTGCCGCTTCCAAGATATCCATACTTCCTGCTTACCTTGAGCTGCTCGCTCAGCTTGGATTCCACATCCAATCGGATCAACACCGGCTCTGTAAGACCTGTAGAAAGGAAGTTTGGGCAGAGGTATTCACTCCCGATTTTCCAGATGCTCTCAGCAGGGTAGATTTGATTTAAATCACTAGTCAGTAAGACTTGATTTAAATCACTAGTCAGTAAGACTTGATTTAAATTTTTTTTTTTTTTTTACAGAAAGACTCATTCTTGCTGGTATAATCTTAATATTTACAACCAGAGGAAGGTTTCATTTTTGGAATAATAAATTTTCAGAGTAGTTTTTACAGTTATATAAAAAATTACTGATTTGGTTATACTATTAGAAATACATAGACAGATAATTATGAAATTATTGTGAGGTTTAATAAGTTAACTGTTTATATTTGGACAACTTTTCTGCTGTACTTTATTGGAAGGAGAAAAATAATCATTTCCTTAATAACAATTTAAACAATTTATTTAACTAAAACAATAACATTATAGCATATGTATCCATGTTTGTTAACTGATGTGGTTAAACATTTTTTTAAAAAAAACAACACCTTAGACTGAGTTTTAGCACACATGAAAAACTTAAAACAAATCCTTATTTCCTGATGAATAGCCTTTGGACTATAATGTAACTTAAACAGAAAACTATCTTTAGAAAGATTTTTCCTCCAAAAGCATTTTTTTTTGAAAAAATCTGATTTAAATAAAAAAAAAATCTGATTTAAATAAAAAAGAATTTGATTTTATTATTATTTAAATCGTTGATTTTTATACACCCTGGCTACGTCTCACTCTGGAATGAGGATAAAGGTATTTTCCAGATGCTCTCGGCAATCTAGATAAATGGGACCGGGGGATTTTTATTTTAAAGGACTCTCCAACCACTAAAAACAGTCATGAATCCCAAGAAATGCCATTTGCTAAGGGTGCTGAGAGACCTCCCCCATTCCTGTCACAGAGCTACGATTCCTGGAGTGGTTTCACAGTCAATCCCTCTCTCCGGGGAATTTTGAGATTGGGCCTCCGGTACGCAAAGGCGGAACCCGCGACCAGCTGCGTCTCCTTACCGGCTCGAGCAAACTCCACGAGAAGTTTTGGCAGGGTGGCAGAGAAGAGAACGGTCTGGCGGTTCTCAGGCAGCCTCGAGATGATCTCTTGCAGCTGCTCTGCAAAGCCCATCTCAAAGAGCCTGGGAAGGTAAGTGGCAAAATGAGTTTTGAGGAGGCACAGAAAGCAAACAGGAGAAGAACAAGCGGCAGGGCAGAGGATCTGAAAAAATATGCAACAAGATTCAGCCAAGCAAACGCCTGGCTACAGGCGTGGTACAGCCCTCTCCATGAACGTGGTACAGCTCTCTCCCCAGGACTGTAGCACTTCAGAGCACCCATTGGGAATCCTTTTTTTAAAAAATAATAATAATAATAATAATTATTTATTATTTGTACCCCGCCCATCTGGCTGGATTTCCCCAGCCACTCTGGGCGGCTTCCAACAGAAATCAAATACAAAAATATCACACATTAAAAACTTCCCTAAAAAGGGCTGCCTTCAGGTATTTTCTTGAATGTCAGGTAGTTGTTTTATTTCCTTGACCTGTGATGGGAGGGCGTTCCACAGGGCGAAAACAAAGTGTTCTTTTGTTATATATTTTAGAAAGTTGTTTGCTATGTATTTAGTGATCAAAGTATTTCTACATCTTCCTCTCGCAAAACATCAGGGCAGTTTACAGCAACATTAAGACAGATTTTTTTGGGGGGGGGTTCTTAGAATTCCAGAGTGGCGCCACTGGAAAAAAGTTGTTGATTTCCTATACAAAGATGGTTAAAGAACAGGGACAGGGTTGGGATGAGAAGCTATAAGAATACCTTGCAAACCAAAGTTTCATTTTTAAAAAGCCACACACTACGGAAGGAATTCCACGGCAACACATACATCTCACAAAGACAAAGGGTACTTCATTAAAAAGAAAACCTATATAGTTTTAAAGGTCCGCATAGTTAAAAGCTATGGTTTTCCCAGTAGTGATGTATGGAAGTGAGAGCTGGACCATAAAGATGGCTGATCGCCAGAAGAATTGATGCTTTTGAATTATGGTGCTGGAGGAGACTCTTGAGAGTCCCATGGACTGCAAGAAGATCAAACCTATCCATTCTTAAGGAAATCAGCCCTGAGTGCTCACTGGAAGGACAGATCCTGAAGCTGAGGCTCCAATACTTTGGCCACCTCATGAGAAGAGAAGACTCCCTGGAAAAGACCCTGATGTTGGGAAAGATTGAGGGCACAAGGAGAAGGGGACGACAGAGGACAAGATGGTTGGACAGTGTTCTTGAAGCTACCAACACGAGTCTGACCAAACTGCGGGAGGCAGTGGAAGACAGGTGTATCTGGTGTGCTCTGGTCCATGGGGTCACGAAGAGGCGGACACAACTAAATGACTAAACAACAACAACAACATAAAGGGTAGCCTTCATCAACTCTCCAGATATTTTGGACTACAACTCCCATCAACCCCAGCTGGCTAATCTTGGAATCTGAATTATTTTGGCTCAGACCACCACCACCAAGAATCACAACTGAAAAAAGCCAAAACTGCCCACAGGAACATGGCTGTCACCAGGCTCCTCTTCCCTAGATGGAAGAACCAAGCAACATAGCTCAGAGGCAGGATATCGGCTTTGCATGCAGAAGGTCCCAGGTTCAACCCCAGTCAGTAGAGTGTGAGACTCTTAATCTCAAGGCTGTAGGTTCGAGCCCCACGTTGGGCACAAAGTGTGCAAGGGGTTGGGGTAGATGACCCTTGTGGTCCCTTCCAACTCTACAAATCCAGGAGAGCTGCTGCCAGGCAGTGTGGAGAATATTGAGCTAGATGGACCAGGAGGCTGACTCAGCATAAGGGAAGGGAAGTTCAGTAGTTAGAGCATCTGCCTCCCTAGTTCTATGCCCAATGGCATCTCCAGGTAAACCTGGGAAAGATTTCCTGTCCAAAACCCTGGAGGACAGCCACTGCCAATGAGAGTAGACCATATTGACCTAGATGGATTGAAGGTCTGTCTCAGCAGCAGCTGGCTTTCTACGTTCCCGTTTCTGAATGCTGTGGCCTGATCTCCTGCCTGGAAAAATAGGCGCTCCCCCAAGTGGCCAGGAACTCACCTGTCTGCTTCGTCAAAGACAACGTATTCCACACTCTGCAGTTTGAGCTTCATCTCTATGGCCACATGCATCAGCCGGCCAGGAGTTGCAATGATTCTGCGGGAGGCAAGCAAAGGACACAGTGGCTGCTTGGGGCAAGGTGGGGGGCGGGGCCACAGCCGCCAGCTGCCTACCTGTGAAGGATCCACTGAGCCACAAAGGGTCAGCTCTCACTGAGGTTATCAGCGTGTCTTGACTGCGCAAGTTCAGGATGCAGGTCAGGGTTAGATTATTATTTTTTGAAAGACATTTTATTAATTTTACAAATAAAAATTACAAATGGACACACATCAATAAAGTAGTACTATATGTGGAGATTCTCCGAATCTCGCGACTTCCCCCATCCCATCCACGGAGTCTTGTTTTTAAAACATCAACAACTGCATATTAGTCTGTACTCCAGTTTTTGTATCAAACCATATTATCCACAATATTTTTACACTACTACAAGTGTGTCAAAATTCTGCTCTCGTTTCCATCTGCTTGCAGTGGTCTCCTAGATAATTTGTAAATTTCCCCCATTCTTTTATAATGTTTTATAACAAGAGGATAGAGAAAGTCAGTGTTAGAAATTAGCCAGGCGCGTTTTGCTACTGGCATGGGTCAAATGGCGACCATGTGGGGATCTCTGGATGCCAGGTTGGCAACAGACATATGCATCTGGCTGGTCCCTGCAGCTTGCTTAAGCAGGTCAGCAAAAGAGCTTATTTGCTGTACTTACAACCTACCTTTTTCTCCAAGGAGTACATGGGTCATCTCCCTCCACAGTTAAGCCCTACAATGACCCTGTGAGGTAGAGTTAAGAGCCTGTGACTGACTCCAAGGTCGCTCAGCGAGGCTCATGACCGAGAAGGGATTTGAACCCTGATCTCCCAGGTCCTAGTCCAACACTTGAACCACTGCACCACACTGGCTTCCTAGACTACTTCTGCTATGGGGCAGGTATATCAAGTAAGTAAATAGGGGGGAAGCAGAATGTCACCTAGAGAAGAATCTGAAATATTTTCCTTGAAGCTTGAGTTTGTTTTATTCTGGATTGTTTTGTTTGACATTTTAAAGTGTTGTAAACCACTTTGAGATTTTTTCTTTTAAAAAAATTAAGTGGTATAGAAATGAAATGAATAATAATAAATCTCATTGCAAAAAAAGGCTCCTAAATGATCGCAACCTAGGTTTCAAGTGCCATTTGGCGATTAGCTTATATATCTGAGTTTCTAACACTGGTGCCGATGGAGCACGCATTAATTAACTCTTCCATATCAACTTGCAAGCTGAAAGCTAGCATTTCAGGGAAGACTTCTTGGCATGCTAGCTTTCGATGTGCATGGATCCTCCTCCTCGCACATCCTCCTGAAATCTGATGCGGTACAGCCCAGCTGCAGGTTTTCCACTCATGGAGGTCTTAGCCCAGGGGTGAGAAAGTTTCGGCCTGCCAAAAGTTGTTGAATTACAACTCCTATCCTCCCTAGCCGTCGGCCACGCTTGCTGGGGCACATGGGAGGTGAAGTTCAGTAACATTTTAGGGCCAAATGCTCCCCACCCCTGACTCAGCCGATGATGGTTTATTATCTGTTTACTTCATTTAACCAATTTTGCATACTGCATGGTGGGAAACAAAACCCCTAAAATTGTCAATGGAAAGACAAAGTAAAGAAACAGGAGGGGTTTTTTTGTTTTACAAAAATGTACACTTAAAAATCCACAGTTAAGCTAAAAAACAGGCTGAAGCACATAGCAACTGAAGTTGGGAGTCCGGAAGGGCTTGCCTAAACAAAAAAAATGTTTTCAACAAGTGCTGAAAAGAGTTAAGAGCAAATGTGCCTGAACAATGTCGGTAAGAAGGGAATTCTGCAGGGTTTTGTTACAAGTTCAGAAAGAATACTGCATTGTACCTGTGACAGCCCGGCAGATTGAAATGGGCTTATACAAAACCTTGTTATGGGAGAGGCATCAGGATGAATGAAAGGGGCACTCAGGAGGCCTGTCAAAACAAGCCCCTTGTTTCCTAGTCACCAGCCCAAGTTTTTAGACTTACACAATGCTTTTTTTCGTTAAAAAAAAATGTTTAGGGGTACTCCAATTTTGATTCAAGAAAATCACCATTTTATAGTTCAAATCGGGGAAAATAAATACAGTAAATGGTCAAAAGTACAAAGATTCACAAAATGTTTAGGGGTATGCGCCCCCCCCGCGTCCCCCTCAGAAAAAAAGCACTGGACTTACATATCAGGGTTTTCATGCAGAGCTGCAAACTGGTCTTCCATCCTGGAAGAGAGGAGAGGCGGAAGGCAAATTTAGTTTTACAGAAAGCAGAAAAACCTCCCTGCCCCAACCCCCTTTGCGCCTAACCTTGGCTGCCACACTCAGATCTTATGTCCTGTCTTTCTTTAAGAAAAATATTTTTTATTACGTATAACAATTATAATGTTAGAAAGGACAAAGGCTTGCCTGCTTAACACCATATGGTCCACAACTTCAGAAACAAAATGTATTGCTTCAATGGCACTTTTAAGCATTAACGCTGGATATTTGTTTTTATTTATTTAGATTTCCTTTTTTATTATTATAATCATTTATTTATCAGATATACAATGTTTGGCAAAAGTATATAAGAAGAAGAAGAAGAAGAAGAGCTTGGATTTGATATCCCGCTTTCACTACCCGAAGGAGTCTCAAAGCGGCTAACATTCTCCTTTCCCTTCCTCCCCCACAACAAACACTCTGTGAGGTGAGTGGGGCTGAGAGACTTCAGAGAAGTGTGACTAGCCCAAGGTCACCCAGCAGCTGCATGTGGAGGAGCGGAGACGCGAACCCGGTTCACCAGATTACAAGTCTACTGCTCTTAACCACTACACCACACTGGCTCTCTCTTTTGAATAAACTTTCCAAATACAAATAATAATAATAATAAAAACAATTACAATTGCTATATTTGCTTAGTTTTGTTATTACCCCTAACCGGTATCCAATTCTATACCCTTATAGAATACTACAAATGAATCCATAATAGTTTAAGTAATTTAAACCAAAAATAACGTATCATTAAACGGAAAGGAAAACATAAAAAAGAAAAGGAAGAAAAAAAGAAACAACCCCCCCCAGAACACCCCAAAATTAAAAAAAAAAACCAATACCATTTCCCAAATGGTAAAACCAATACGAATTTCCCAAACCCATCCGACTTCCTATCAAGCCCAACCGTATAATTCGCTCTTACTTATGAGTGTATTTCCACATATCCACCTATCTTCATGTATGTCTTTATTACACTGCAATATCAACCGGTACCCAATTTTCAATTCATATCCTTCTTTCTACTTCCAAGGCACAGAATAAATTCAATATTACAGGAATAATAGACTTAGTACACAGCAAAAAAGAGAAATAAGCAAAAGTTTGCCAGATATGGTACTATAGTGCTCTCCTTCCCCAGATACATTGGGCATCAGTACAACCAGATAAGTTTAGTAAGAAACGGAATACTTATAGAAAATTATTTAGCGGCTCTTATTGTATACAAATCATATCAGTGGGCTCTCATCCAGCCATCTACACTTAAGGATTATCTGGTCCCAGCCCCGACATTATCTGTTGTTTTGTACAGGCTACTTCTTTGTGAGAGTTCTCTAGTTTTATGTTTGACCCTTGGTACATGTCACCCCACTTGTCTCCCATGAGCTACAATGCCAGTAAGTCTGGCATAGTTCACCAAATCAACAGTTGGTGTAGTAACTTGCTTGAATGTCTGCCATAGTCACCAAAATCAACAGTAATGACACTTTAGTTCCTGAAGATTTTGTAAGTTTATGTTTGAAGCACAGTATACCTGCTCACACACAACATTTTTCCTGCATGGAAGGAAATATGTGTTACGTTGGAAGAACTATGTTTTTAGATTGCTGTGAGGTGCATATCCTAAGTAGATATTGCCTTCCTCAACATGTGCACTTGTAGGGAAAAAAATAAACCCTTGGCCTTCACACATTGTGTACAGGATTTTGTCCACTCAGTCCTTACACAACAGGCTGAAAAGAGTAAACTGAGCTTACACTTGAGACAAAAGGTATTGGACATAAAATGGGAATGTTCAGTAGCAGTTTGAAAACATGCTATTTCTCTCTTCTTCCCCTTACAGTATATTGAAACATAATTGTGATGGTGCCTTTAAGGGTGGAGGCACTTGGAACCCTCCTCAAAAATCATACATACAGCCAAGCATATTGAAAATAAAATCATGCTTTAAGATCACTTCTGATGCTTTGGCAAATCTGTGGCATGATGGTACTTAACTCAAGATGAAATGTTAAGTCAGCCTCCTGAGGGCTATGTTAACCTCCTACTAAGTTCAGTGAACCTGTACCTAGTGCCCGCTAACGTAGAATCACCTCAGTCCCCGTTTCTGTTCTTCAGGCAAGAATGTTGTCACTTAAGTAACCAAAATGGCACCACCCCATACCCAAGTGGGCAGTATGGGTGGAAGAACTCCCTATGTTTGCAGAAATACAAAAAAGTAAGACTAACTTGAATGAAACCCAGTCCAGTGAGGGGTAAGGATGCCCAGGACCCATGAAGTGTTGTTGACTGGTGTGGGGGAGGGGGAGGGTGTCATGCCAGGTAGCAGAAAGAATGGACTAAAGTAATTTAGGGCAGGAAACAAGAACACGCTACTGATGACGCTATACATCTAGACTGATGTAATCATGTTTCACTAAAGAATTAACCTATAAAGATGAAAACTTCCAGAAGTCACTATTTTTTTTAAATAAAAATAAAAATCCAGTGATAGTATCAGGTGTGGGGACCTTTGGTCCACTAGATGTTACTAGCTACAACATTCAGCAACATCTGGTATAAACTAACAAGGTTGCTGAGCTGCAATGGTTAAAGGCCTTTAGAGGATGTTTGACTGATAAATTTGTCAAAGGATAAAAAGACAACTAAGAATTTATTCTGAGTAGCTGTCAAATTACCTTTAGAGGATGTTTGACTGATAAATTTGTCAAAGGATAAAAAGACAACTAAGAATTTATTCTGAGTAGCTGTCAAATTACAGTTCTAATTAGCTATGAGTTCTAATTTAGCCTGGCATATCCACTGCCAAAACACATTAAAACACGGCCTGGTGAAACCAAGAGCTGTCCCATGGAAGTGGGATTCAACATATATCCTTGCTTGCTGGGTATCAGAGGTGTTGTAATGTGCCAATAGTTACATGTATGGTGAACCACAGCCTAGGCCCCTTATGTGACCCTCATAATTCTTCCCCAAGCCACTGGTCGCTGGAATGGTCCTTGAATTTTGATATGGCTCCTGGTTGCCTGGATGGAGGATAGAGGGACATATGTAGAAATTACTGTAAAAAAACTAAAATTTATAATGACATTTGTTGCTTTGCCCCCATTTGCTGTATTCATCATTGGCATGTGGACATCAGCATACAGCCTTCAGCCAGTAAAAGGTTCCTCACATTAATATATTGCTTATTATAACCTCACAAAGTTATTTAGGTGTGAACAATGGTGGAAACTTGTCTTATTCACCCTCAATATTGTTTCAATTTATGACACTTCTGTGATAACCATGGATTTTGAAGCACATGCTTAATGTTCATCAAGATGCTGAGTACAGTATATAGATCATCGGTGGATTACTACCCCTTGAAAGAATTCCTAAAGGCAATCTTGCCCTAAAAAATACTAAACTACATAAGGAGCGGGGAACTGCCAGCCCACCAGACTACAAGCCACACAAACTCTTTCTACTGACTCCAACAGTGTTTGTCAAAACTGACTATTGCAGAGTGGTGTTCTTGATGGAAGCTTAACCCACATTCACCAACTTAACCCACATTCACCAACATCATACATTCCTTCAGCGATATTTTTTTTGGGCGGGTGGGGGGTGCAGGATTGTGTTATTTGTTTGCACCATAGCCACATGTAGCATGCAGCTCCCAGAGACAAAAGAGGAAATGCAGCTTTGGGGACCCAAAAGTTCCCCAGCCCTGCTCCATCTGAATTGTGACCACTAAGGTGGGGTCACGAAGAGTCAGACACAACTAAACAACAAGGTTTTAAAGGGCAAGCCAGTCTTCACTAGAAAATCTCTTCATACTGCCATGAAGTTTTTGAATAGAGCATTTCAATCTTGCATAGTTTCAAGTAATATCAGCAGCTGTGAATATATTTAAAATAGCAGTTACTAATGCCACTGCTGTACTAGCACTTTCAGTATTGCTTGCACAGGATCGAACACACCACGTTTCTACAAGGTTAGCACGCTATGTACTATATTATGCACTTTGAGTCATCGGGTTGTGTGTGGGTGTGACTGCATTTAGAGTGATTTTCATCCTGCCTTTTAGGCTTCTGTATCTAAGGCAATGGAACTACACAGCTGTACATTTTTTAAAAAA
>OFHU01002334.1:0-168168 GCA_900245905.1 Lacerta viridis | reverse complement strand
AAAAGGTGGGAAATAAATGCAATCAATCAATAAATTTGTAGCTCTCCCATGTCAGCATCTATATTGTATTATGATTATTATTGAAGAGAAGCCACTGGCACCAAGTGGCTGCTCATAGTTCCAACAGCTCAGGAATTCAAAATGGTTTGGGAAAGAAAGCTGTGTGTCGAGGTCCTCAAGCCACCCCCAAAGAATTGACACTGGAGACATTAATTTTGTTTGGGTTTTTGGCAATAATTTAGGCCACAACTTTATTGAAATACAAATTCGGTGAGTGGTTGCGTAGGCATTGGTTCAGACTAGCTGTCCGCCGGGACAGAGCTGACATCCAGTCAGCGTCGGGAGAATGCCAACTGGGGAGAGTTAAGGAGGCTGGGGGCAAAGCCTCCCTCTCCCCAGAGGTCCCGGGGGCTCTGGCTACGGCCCTATCCCCTACCGGGGGTTCGGACAAAGCATAAAGAGCCGCCGGATTCCTTTAACGGAATTCCCTGTACCATCATCACCATGATTCTGGAGGTGGGCACCACCCATCCAGAAATCAACACAATAACCAATGCCTAACCGCCAACCTTACAAGTTGTGACAAGTTGCTACTGCAGTAGGCGAAAACCAGATGGCAACAGCCAATCAGCCAAATGGAAAAATTCCTACTGGGCCCCTGCCCCAAAAGCAGACGACCCCATGACAGGCAGTTGCAAGGTCAAAAGCAGAGGCCTATGAAAAGAGGGGGGGAGGGGTGATCCGAAGCTCGCAGCCAAGAGGAAGATCACCCTGCGTGCAGAGCAATATAAAGGACGCTGGGCTGTCCATCACAAGTTGCTACATTTCCCTTTGCCCAGCAACACCTCCTGACCCTATTGCAGCTAAGGCCGGCTAGCGGCCCCACCCCACTGGACAGGGAGGTGTCTTGCCAGGTCCGACCGCAACACATGTTCTTACTCAAGGTAGAACCCGATTTGTCCACAGAGGTCCTATATACAGAAATAGCTTTGTGGGGCAGGCTGAGCACTGGGTAGCATTGCCAAGTTGTAGAGATGCTAAGGGAGGCAAAGCTCCTAGAAACAAGGTGCTAGGAGAAAAGGTGTTCAGTGGGATCGGTAGGAACAAACAGAAATCTAGCCTAGCTAGAAGAGAAGGAACACAGAATCAATGACTTTGAGACACAGTGGCTATGCCTTTGCTGGGAATCACAAATGGGGAGAGGGTTGTTGTCCTGCTTTCAGGCTTCTCGTGGGCATCTGGTTGACCTATAGGCATCTGGAGGGCTCTGCCGTGAGGCAGATTGAGGCGGTTGCTTCAGACAGAAGATGCCCCCAAGATGGCAGCCCCATCGGCATCCTGGGCATATCTTGTGGGGCAATTTCAGTGAGATCTCACCCAAAATTAGTGCTGATGCTAGTGCTATTTCTCCGCTGGCAGCAGAGTGGGGAAGAGCAGTGCCGGTGGCAGCAGGCATAGTTGCTGTGAGTCATCAGTGGGAAGAACACTGTAGCACTTGAGTTCTTCTTTGGGGCATCTCATAGGCATCCGGTTAGCCACTTATGACTTTTTAAAATGCCATTGAATTACTTATTTAGAGAATTGTTGACTTAAGTTTCTATTTTGTTTTATTAAGCACATAGGAAGAGCCTGCAGGATCAGGCCAATAACCATTCTAGTCCTGCATCCTGTTCTTAGATTGGCCAACCAGATTCCTGTGGCAAGTAGGACCCAAGCACAAGAGCACTTGCCCCTCTCCAGCTACTGGCATTACTGCCTCTGACCATGGAGGCAGAGCTTAACCATCATGGCTAGCAGTTTTTGATTGTCTTAGCTTCCATGGATTTATCAAATACCCCTTCAAAGCATCCAAGTTCTACATTGGCTCCCAGTACATTTCTGAGCACAATTCAAAGTGTTGGTGCTGACCTTTAAAGCCCTAAATGGCCTCGGCCCAGTATACCTGAAGGAGCGTCTCCACTATCATTCAGCCCGGACACTGAGGTCCAGCACTGAGGGCCTTCTGGTGGTTCCCTCACTGCGAGAAGTGAGGTTACAGGGAACCAGGCAGAGGGCCTTCTTGGTAGTGGCACCGCCTGTGGAATGCCCTCCCATCAGATGTCAAGGAAATAAACAACTATCTGACTTTTAGAAGACATCTGAAGGCAGCCCTGTTTAGGGAAGTTTTTAATGTTTGATGTTTTATCGTGTTTTTAATATTCTGTTGGGAGCCACCCAGAGTCGCTGGAGAAACCCAGCCAAATGGACGGGGTATAAATAATAAGTTGTTGTTGCTGCTGCTATTATTATTATTACTACTACTACTACTACCACTACCACTACCACTACTACTGCTACTACTACTACTACTACCACTACTACTACAGTGGTACCTCGGGTTAAAAACTTAATTTGTTCTGGAGGTCCGTTCTTAACCTGAAACTGTTGTTAACCTGAGGTACAACTTTAGCTAATGGGGCCTCCTGCTGCTGCCATGCCACCACGGCATGATTTCTGTTCTCATCCTGGGGCAAAGTTATTAACCTGAGGTACTATTTCTGGGTTAGCGGAGTCTGTAACTTGAAGCATGTGTAACCTGAAACGTCTGTAACTCGAGGTACCACTATATTACTATTATTATCACTATCACTGCCTCCTGTGGAAACAAGTTCCATAGTTTAACTGTGAAAAAAATACTTTCTTTTATCTGTCCTTAATCTTACAACATTCAGCTTCATTGTACCAGCTACAACATTCAGCTAAAATTTCCAGTGTGGTTTAACAACCAATCCTTCTGCCCAGGGAACTCTGGGAACTGTTGTGTTCCAAGAAGAATATGGGTCTCCTAACAACTCAGTGTACCTTTAATAAATGACAATTGCCATGATTCTCTGAGGAAGCCATGACCATTTATTATGGAATGATGCTATTTTAATGAATATTGCAGTTGGGGCCTAATACCAAACACTAGGTTTATTTTCCCAATTCTATTGCCTATTTCTTTTATTAAAGGGTGGGGCTTGAGAACACAACTTGTGCAGCTGAGATTCTCACAAACCTCTTTCGAAGCTTAAACCTCATCTTTCGTTACAGTGACAGAAAGCATTGCTAAAAACTCAAACACACGCACAAAAGAAATACCCTGATTAGCACATTTGTGGTTGGTGGCTGTTGGCTCATGTTATCACCTCTGAAATATTTTTGTCTAGATATTTCTCAGAATCCTGACACCTGGGTATTTCAGTAGTGGCCGCTGGATATCATTTGAAAGCTCCATCAAGAACAAACTGGTTGAGATAATGAAGTTATGAGAAAGCAGAAATACGAATTACCGTTATTCAGGGATTGGTGAGGAGGAGATAGTTTTGGTTTCTTGGTGAAATATGCCTAGTTCAGAAATAGGTCTAATTTTGGACAGTTTTAACAGAGTTTTTTCTTTTCTTTTCTTAATCAGACACCTGTTCCTTTTGGGGAAATATGTGTAGTTGTAATAATTTATTACCGTGACACAATAAAGTTGATAATCATAGTCTAATGATAAATTGCATACAGTAGTAACTGAAAATATTATCTTGTTGGCACCCCATCTGTTTCGAGAGACAATGGAGTGAGCCTCTGAGGGTGAAGTAAAGCAACTATATTAGCAGTGACTTTCATAGAATCATAGAGTTGGAAGAGACCACAAGGGTAATCCAGTCCAACCCCCTGCCAAGCAGGAAACACCATCAAAGCATTCCTGACAGATGGCTGTCAAGCCTCCGCTTAAAGACCTCCAAAGAAGGAGACTCCACCACACTCCTTGGCAGCAAATTCCACTGTCGAACAGCTCTTACTGTCAGGAAGTTCTTCCTAATGTTTAGGTGGAATCTTCTTTCTTGTAGTTTGAATCCATTGCCCCGTGTCCGCTTCTCTGGAGCAGCAGAAAACAACCTTTCACCCTCCTCTATATGACATCCTTTTATATATTTGAACATGGCTATCATATCACCCCTTAACCTTCTCTTCTCCAGGCTAAACATACCCAGCTCCCTAAGCCGTTCCTCATAAGGCATCGTTTCCAGGACCATTTTGGTTGCCCTCCTCTGGACACGTTCCAGCTTGTCAGTATCCTTCTTGAACTGTGGTGCCCAGAACTGGACACAGTATTCCAGGTGAGGTCTGACCAGAGCGGAATACAGTGGTACTATTACTTCCCTTGATCTAGATGCTATACTCCTATTGATGCAGTCCAGAATTACATTGGCTCTTGTGTGTATGGAGTGTGTATGGAGGTTCTGGGCTGCCTGGCTGATGTGGTCGAAAGGAAAGTGGAGCAATACGTTTGTCACCAGCTTGGCTTCAGGAGTCGCCAGAAGGAGGCGTACAAGGCACCATGTAACCATCTAGAGCATGGCCTATCTTAGCCCTCCAACTGTTTTGGGACTACAGTTCCCATCATCCCTGACCACTGGTCCTGTTAGCTAGGGATGATGGGAGTTGTAGTCCCAAAGCAGCTGGAGGGCCAAGTTTGGCCATGCCTGATCCAGGGACTCCACTCCGGAATTGTGTAGGGTTTACTCCTTAGGTAGGGTTGCCATTATTTCAAACATTGTTGAGCTTTTTCTGCTAAATCACATTTTTTTAAAAAAATCAATGTTTTAAGCTATTTTTTTAATGGAAAAACTGCAAAAACTACACTGCTGACATGAGTTGCAACATGTCCGGATTTCCCGGGACATTTTGCCGATTTCTGCCCAGGCACTGCTACCAATCGCTATATTCCGGATATTTCTGGGAAATTCCTTAGGCTTTTCTTCTCCCAAAGATATCCCACAAAGCAACAGGGGTGGCAGCCATGTTAGTGTGCAAAAAAATAAAAATAAAAACACCACAGTTTGGTGATACGAGGCATTTTATGGTAGTGTAAGCTTTAACCTTGCATCTAAGGGAGCTCTGATCCAAACAAAGCTTTTACCACAACGTGTGGGTTGCATTCACACAGCAATTTATTCAAATTCATGGATATTTCCCTGTGGAGACTGTGTTTTTGCTGATTGTTAACTCCAACTTTGAACTGTGTGATTTACTGACTGGCCTGCTCTGTGACAGGTGGAATGGGTAGTTGTGGGATGCTGGTTTGTGGGGCTTTTAGAAGCCCAGTTATTTTACTTTCTTGTGTCTGGGCTAGAGAGACATAACATTCCATGTCCATCATCTAGGCTTGTAGAATATTATTATTATTATTATTATTATTATTATTATTATTATTATTATTATTCCAGGGATGGTGAATCCATGTCAATGCAATTCTGGGCTGCATAAATAGGAGTATAGCGTCTAGATCAAGGGAAGTAATGGTACCACTGTATTCCGCTCTAGTCAGACCTCACCTGGAATAACTGTGTCCAGTTCTGGGCACCACAGTTCAAGAAGGATACTGACAAGCTGGAACGTGTCCAGAGGAGGGCAACCAAAATGGTCAAAGGCCTGGAAACGATGCCTTATGAGGAACGGCTTAGGGAGCTGGGTATGTTTAGCCTGGAGAAGAGAAGGTTAAGGGGTGATATGATAGCCATGTTCAAATATATAAAAGGATGTCATATAGAGGAGGGAGAAAGGTTGTTTTCTGCTGCTCCAGAGAAGCGGACACGGGGCAATGGATTCAAACTACAAGAAAGAAGATTCCACCTAAACATTAGGAAGAACTTCCTGACAGTAAGAGCTGTTCGACAGTGGAATTTGCTGCCAAGGAGTGTGGTGGAGTCTCCTTCTTTGGAGGTCTTTAAGCAGAGGCTTGACAGCCATCTGTCAGGAATGCTTTGATGGTGTTTCCTGCTTGGCAGGGGGTTGGACTGGATGGCCCTTGTGGTCTCTTCCAACGCTATGATTCTATGTCCTTCCAGATGTTGCTGGACTTCAGTTCTCATCATCCCTGATGGTCTGGGGCTGATGGAAGTTGGAGTCCAACATCGGGAGCTCTAAATGTTTCTCAACCCTTCATGGCTTTCCAATTTCATAATCTAATTATTAAAGGAAGGGCTTCAGGTAGGGATAACCATGAGATGTTAATGCTGGTCACCATTTATGATGGTCGTTCTTTTTTTAAAAAAATCCTCAATTATTTAATAAGGAAACATATTTTATTCTCCAAAGCAAAGGTAACAGACTGTGCTACTTTGCCACTAGGAAAGAGCAGGTGACACTTTCAGATGTATTGGGAAGTACCAAGACTTTTAGGTTTTGAGTTTCATTCTAAGTGCTGAAATATGAAACTGAGAAGCAGAACTAATGATGAATGTTTGAAACAGTTGTAGTTGTGCCAGGTGTGTGAGAGAGAAGGGCAGAGAGAGAATTTTAGATATAGGATGGGGACATTTCATGGCCCTCATTCTTTAATTATTTGAGCATCATGTTTAACTCATTTATCCTCCCAGTGTCATGGCTTCATCCACTTAACAAACATATGCATTTCTCTCTTTCTTAATGTATATACATAGACATTATATATGGAGTATGTAGACAAGAGAGCAAGAGAGGGAAGCAGAATTCAATAAATGCACACAACTGATGAAGCACTTCTTCAGCTCACACAAATCTTTGCAGTCCTTTAACTTGTTTTTCCTAACTTTAGCTCTACAAAATCCTATTCCAATTTTCACTGTGGGTGAACAAATTTTGACAGATCGTTGGCACTGTTCAAATCTCACTTTAATCCAAGGTATCTGTGAAATATTTCATTCTTCATCCTCATGCTACCTCTTCATTCCTCATTTCTTTGTGTGCTGAGATTAACCCAGGAAGTCTTCCATTAACCATAGTTAACTGTTACATCTGAACCAATAAACTATCATTATAAGATTCGGAATAAGCTAGGATCTTAAACTATGGTTTAGAATGGGATTGAATCTTGGTTTGCCCTGATCCTGGTAAACCTAGCCTCTTGGTTCATATGTAACTGGAGACTATAGTTAATGGAAAACTTCCTGGGTTAATCCAGCACACTAAGAATATGGAGAGAAAGGGCATAAAGCTTGTGCATATTTCAGTTCAATAAAATGAATTATATATGTCTGAACCAGATCATTAACTGCGATAAAGACACCACAGAATACATGAAGGGCAGTTCATAAATAAAAGTATGTATATGTTTAAAGTACTATGGATATACACATGTACCCAGACAGCAGTGAGAATGGAGGCAAAGATTGCATCCAATCATCAACATTATTTTATTTCATTGCATATTAATCCCACCACAAACCAGTAATTTGAGGGACGGCCATCTCTTCTGCAGAACACCCAAGTCAATGTGTTATTCTTAGGCTGCCACCAAGTCTGGTAGGACTTACAAACACTGTTCTTTGGGGGTTCCAGACTTACTTGTTATGTGGTCAAAGATGCTCATAATTTATGAAGTGCAAAGGTCTTCCTTCCTAATGCTTTTTGTAAAGCAACTTTGACCTCATCGTTCCTGATGGTGTATATGAAAGGTTTCAGTACTGGGGCAACTATCATGTTCAATACAGACATGGCTCTCACCACCTTGAATGAAGCTCTTGTGACAGTAGGTCTTAAGTAGATGAACAGGACTGCTCCATACAAGATGCTGACCACAATCAGATGCGAGGCGCAGGTGGAGAAGGCCCTCCGCTGTCAGTGATGTTGGAGCTGCAGAAGGAAATCATTGTTGATGTGCCTCTATAACAAACTCTGTGTCCCCAATACCTGCCCCCCTTCAAAAAAGCTGTACATGGAAGGGTGTTGATTTTCTTTTCTTTGCTTAGGTAAAGAACCAAGGGCAGGGGTAACACCATGTTTCCTTCAACAGTGCCCATCTTTCAAGGACATCTATCCAACTTCCCCTGCAAAAGATATTTCATCGATGGTCTAATTGCACTTCTGATTCACACATGAAAGGGATATTTCATCTACACCAAGCAAAGTCCTTCTTACAAATCATGCAACAGTAATGAGAAGTTATTTTACCTTCTCCAAAAGTTCTGGTATTCTGTCTCTAGGGATGTGCCCCTTTGTGATTTCCCATAAGAAACACCCAAAGCTGATGGTCAGATCAGGTGATGTTGAGTCAGCCAGGCCCATGTGTATTGATGTTTCATAAAGAATTGCATGCTTTATTTGTCCTCCTTCACATATTCTAAAAGTCTACATTTCCCCATGTATTTTTTTCTGGAATTCCCTTTAGAATAATGTAAGTAAACAAGAATTCAGCTATGCAATATTTTACACAGGTTTCATGGCTGTCATTCAATGGTTGGCTACAGTAGCCCAGGGGTGTGGATCCTTTTTCAACTTGGGTCTCATTTCCTGCATGGCAGTGATGCGCTTAGAGCTTAGAAACTGCAAAGGACTTACTTCCTAAGGGTTATTTTGAAGCATCTTTGACTTCATTATTATGCATTGCTATTGTGGAAATCCCTATGGTGTTTCTTCTTTGGAGATTAAAAGCTGTTTAGAAATCATTTAATAAAAGAAAACTGTCTTCCTGGCAATACTTTCTTATTACAGCTGGGGTGAGGAATCTGTAGCCCACTAGATGCTGTTAGACTCCAAAACCCACCACGAGTCCCAGACATCATAGCCAATGAGCAAGGATGATGGGAGTTGTAGTCCAGCAACATTTGGAGGGGCACAGTTTCTTTATCCCCATAGCATCTTCTGAGAGTGCAACCAAGTCTGATAGGACTTCCAGACATTGCTCTTTGATGTCCCCAGACTGATATGCTATGTAGTCAAAGCTGCTTTAATGCAGGGTCTGGAAATGGACAAGACACCCAAAGAAGGTGGATGAAGCCAGGTATTGGCTTTAATGAGACATTAGAGAAGTGTTCTCAGGTTCAGTCCCCAACATCCACAGGTAGGACTTTGTCTGCAACTCAGTATTGGTCCTGCCAGTCAGTGTGAACATATCTGACCTAGATGGACCAAGAGTCAGATTCAAAGAAGGCCACTTAATCAGCTATCTCTTGCCATTATCTGGTAAGAGGGGACATAAGAAGGTAGATTACTCTTTCTATTTCCATCCATCTATCCATCTCCTCTAATCATCACTAAACTGATTGGCAATGGCACCATTTCAGAATAGAATCAGAGCTGTGGCAAACTTGGATTCAGAGGAGCATAGGGTAAAATTACAGGGTATGATGATGATGATGATGATGATGATGATATATTTATATGCTGCCCATCTGACTGGGTTGCTGGAATACCAACCCAAGTCAGTGCTTAGAACTTAGAAACGGCAAAAGTCTTCCTTCCTAAGGCTTTTCGTAAAGCATCTTTGACTTCATTATTCCTGATTGTGTATATGAAAGGGTTCAGTACTGGGGCGACGATCATGTTCAATACAGACACAGCTCTGACCACACCAAAAGAAGAGCCCTTGACAGAAGGTCTCAGGTAGATGAAAAGTACTGCCCCATACAAGATGCTGACCACAGTCAAATGGGAGGCGCAGGTGGAGAAAGCCTTCCGCTGTCCACTGGTTGAAGTGATACGGAGGATCGTGGAGATGATGAAGATGTAAATTACAACCGTCAAAAGCAGAGAGCTCAGGATCACAGCCACAGTCACCACAAAGCCAAGGGCTTCAATGACTTGTGTGTCTCCCCCTGCGATCTTTAACATAGCTCCTTCATCACAGAAAAAATGATGTACAATGTTGGAGCTACAGAAAGGAAGCCCCACAACCTTCCACATCTGGAAAATAATTGAGAAAAAGCCTGCAAGCCAGGCAGCCAGTGCAAGCTTAAAGCAGACCTGGGAGGTCATGAGGGTGGGGTACCTCAATGGATGGCAGATGGCTAAGTATCTATCAAAGGAGATGATAGCAAGAATGAAAAACTCTGTGACACCAAAGAGGAAGTAGAAGAACAACTGTGTCATGCAACAGTTGAAGCAGATTGTGTTCTTTGCCGACAGGAAGTTGACTAGCATCTTTGGCATAAACACAGTAGTGTGTCCAATCTCAATAATAGAGAAGTTGCTAAGGAAGAAGTACATTGGCTTCTGGAGCCGATGGTCCACAGTCACCATGACAATGATGAGACCATTCCCTGTAAGGCACAGAAGGTAGAGCAGGAGGATCACCACAAAGAAAAGGATATCCATGCCCTGAAAATGGGGGAATCCCAGAAGGATGAATCCTGTCACTCTTGAGCAATTTGTCAAGTCCATCCTTTGAGTCTGCAAGAGGACAGGAGAGAAAAAGAGCTAATTAGGAAAATAGAAAGCTGCCTTCTGGTTAGTCAGACAATAGGGTCATCTAGCTCAGTGTGGTCTAACACACAGCTCGAGGGCTACATGCTTGACCTTGTAACTGTTGTCCAGGGTTGTACAGCCCATAAGCATCCCACACTGACCACAATGACCACTCACAGATGGTGCAGCAGCAGAAAGCAGGCTTAGCATCAGCTCCTGGCATGCTAGCACGGACAAGCCAGGGCAAACCAAGTAGTCAAGTATGGACAGACAAATCTGTCCATTTGGGTTCTCCAATTTTACCTCCTTCCATTTTTAAAACCCATTAATTTTTTGCCGCAAATGTCTCCCAATCACCATGTTTACATATGCAGTTTTGGTTAATATACAATCTCTGCAAGCTTCCTTGGTGTTTTTTTTTTTTTTTTTTTAAGTAATAAATGCCCTTTCCCCTGCACTATCCCCCAGTATAGCTATGCTGCATTGGAAGATTTGGTTGATTTGATTAATATCCTATGCCCTTTTAACATGTGTTGGGGAGGGGGGTTATTGGGTTGTTGCTTTTATTTTTATTATGTATTTTGTGGTTTTATATTCTGATTTTATTCTGTGAAATGCCCTGAGGCCTGCGGGTATAGGGCAGTATATAAATTGAAATAATAATAATAATAATAATAATAATAATAATAATAATAATCTGCATTGGAAGTGTGGATTTAGAACAGGGGTCAGCAAGGTTTACCTCGCCTGGGCCGGTTCACTCCAGTGGAAATCCCTCTGTGGGCTGGATCGCACGCCCGCGTGAGAGAAAGCGCCCGCAATTTCTGGCATCTGCATCTGCGCAGATACAATTTCCGGAGTCTGCATCTGTGCAGATGCGATTTTTGATGTCTGTGTCTGCAATTTTTGGCATCTGTGCATGCGCAGAAGCAATTTCTGGAGCCGTAGAAGCGAGCCCCCATGCCATGCTATGCCGGTTTAACGCAGCGTGCAGGAACTCGCCAAGCAGGCAGCTCGGTTCAGGGCAGCTCGTGGGCCGGTTAAATGACCCTATGGGCCACTTTTGGCCCATAGGCTTTAGCTTGCTGACCCCTGATTTAGAAGGATAGCTATGCTTGAGCCATGTATTGCTTTGGAGAATGCTAATTAGAAATGCTGAGCTGGACCATAAAGAAGGCTGATCGCCGAAGAATTGATGCTTTTGAATTATGGTGCTGGAGGAGACTCTTGAGAGTCCCATGGACTGCAAGAAGATCAAACCTATCCATTCTCAAAGAAATCAGCCCTGAGTGCTCACTGGAAGGACAGATCCTGAAGCTGAGGCTCCAGTACTTTGGCCACCTCATGAGAAGAGAAGACTCCCTAGAAAAGACCCTGATGTTGGGAAAGATGGAGGGCACAAGGAGAAGGGGACGACAGAGGATGAGATGGTTGGACAGTGTTCTCGAAGCTACTAACATGAGTTTGGCCAAACTGTGGGAGGCAGTGAAGGATAGGCGTGCCTGGCGTGCTCTGGTCCATGGGGTCACGAAGAGTTGGCGTGCTCTGGTCCATGGGGTCACGAAGAGTCGGACACGACTGAACAACAACAAATTAGAAATGCTTACCTTTAAATGTGAATTGAATCAAATTTCTCCTCTTCCTTCCTACCTAGTCTGTGCAATTTTGTACACATTACTAGGCTGAAAAAAGTGCATTGAAAAATTCAGAGAGGTGCAAATTTAAAGGGATGACTATGTTTGGGTTTGTGCATTGCATCAGAAAGTTATAATTATGTAGGTTAAGTGAGAAATGAATTAGATTTCTCCTGCATTTCTAGTTTTAAAGCATGGGATTGGGGTTGGGGAGAAAAAGAGCAGATTTTTCAGAGTGTAAGGATGATCATAGGAAGGAGGAGAGAAATGATGTCCATTCTCAGTATGTTAGATCTCACCCATTAAATCTTCATCTCTTCAGTCTTATTCTTATTTCCAAATATATTGTAGAATCCTCAGTTTGATATTTCTAATTTCCAGAAACAGTGCAATTAATAAACTCATTTGAATATATGCTTGGACCTAACTTTAAACATTACAAATTAAGGGGGGGGGGAGGAAGAGAACGCTCCCAGTACAGGAAAAGAATGAATTCAATGTCACTCAAGACATCAAAACAGCCGAAAAATAATTAACGTATTTTCACCACCACCACGATCAATGTATTCCCATAAAAAGCTGGGTTTCCATGATACCTGTTTCCATTAAAAGATGTACAGTGGAAGTGTGCTGGTTTTCCTTCTCTCATTTAAGTGGAGAACCGAGGGGAAAGATGGAGAAATGTTTCCTTCAAGGCTATCCACATTTCAAATATAACTATCCAAGTTTCGTTGTAAAAGGTATTTCATTGCTGTTCTGAACCTACTTCAGAGCCATACACGAAATGAATATTTCGTCTACACCATATGAAGCCTTTTTCACAAATCATGAAGCTCTGTCCTCATCTTCTGCAATACGTCTGGGATTTTGTCTCTGAGGATATGTTGCACTGTGATTTTCCATAAGCAACACCCAAAGGTGAAGTTAGGAGCAGGTGATGTTGAATCAGCCTGGCTTATGTGTTGATATTTGGTCAATATTTAAATGCTTTTAAAACTGAAGACTCACTGGGAGATTCTATAAGTTCTTTGAGGCATCCAAAAGTGTTCACCATGAAAATAAATGTGTCACCATGAAAATATGTGAGTTGTCAAAAGCAACTGAAACAAATTTGTCTTCCTTCATATAGTCTAAGAAAAAAGTGTACATTTCCCCATGTACTTTTTCATGATATTTCTCCAGTTTCATTTACACACACTTATAATTCACCTGTGCAATACTTTACCCAGATATTATAGCTGTCAATCAACCTATGACCGACAACCTATGAAGTAATGAATGCCAGCGGTGGGGAATGAGAAACACATATGGTCTATAGAGATCCCCCCTCTCTCTCCAGCCTCTCTGTCTGTTTGGGGGAATATAGAATTTGTGTTCCTGGCATTGGGCAATCAAGACAGATTAGGGATTCTGCTGGTTTCCTATGATGGCTGCATGTTGTTGTTGTTGTTGTTGTTTTTTAAAAAAAACATTCTAAAACCAGAAACAGTTAAAAACATTCCCTTAACCAGAGATCTAAGGAACAGGGGGTAAACAGAAGTGTTTTCAAATTGTTCCTGAAAGTCAATAATGATGGAGATGGCCACACCTCACCGAAGAGGGCAATCCATATTGTAAATGGGGAACCACCGCTGAACAGACCCTATCATGGGTCTACACCAGCCAGGCTTCCCCCAGTTGTTGCACCACCAACAAGGCCTCACTGGATGATCTCAGGGCCTGAGATAACTGATATTGTAGAAGGTTCTTTTTTATGTATTTTGGCCCCAAGCCTTTTTAATGGCTTTATATGCCAGCACCAACAGCTTGAATTGGGCCCAACAGCTCATTGGCATCCAAAGTTTACAGGACAGTGACATGTTGTCCCAGTGGACTATCCATGTGTCTGGTGAAACACAGTACCATTAGTGCTGTCTACATGCACAAGGTTTGCAGAAATATGCTTTGGGGGAAATGTAAGCAAGGGAACCCCAGCATAACGCAATGGGGACTCATCATATTCAGTGGCCACAGAATTCTGAGTGTCCATTGTGTGTGTGTGTGTGTGTGTGTGTGTAGGAGGGAGAGAAAACATTTCGGGGGATCATGGAATGGTGTATTTCAGAAGAGAGCATGGCTGACTGACTGGAGCTTTGAATTCTACAATATTCTACTTACTTAAGGTCTTACTTTTAATACATTGATTTCATTTTAAAAGGCTACCTTCCCAATATGCCTAATCCAGTCCATTACTGATTGAGCAGTCTGTGACTTCAATATTTATCATGTTAATAGGCAAGGAACCATTAAATTGGCTTTAGATAATATGGAATATGGAATTAAGCCTGCTATGCCTTTAACATTTTTAAGGGTGATGAAAAAGTCCTAAGAACATATGAGGAGCTTGCTGGATCTGGCCAGTGGTCCATCTAGTCCAACATCTGGTTCTTATAGTAGCTAATCAGATGCCATGGGGAAGACTAGAAGCAGGACCTGAGTGTGACAGCTAGTTAAGAAATAAGTGCTTAATTCAAAAGCAAATAATTTTTTACTTCGGTGAATTCAAAATCCTTTTTAACGCAGTATGTTGATTTCCCTTATGGGAAATTACAGGGCTTATCATTAGAGAGTGAATCCAAAAACATTCCATAGAAGGTCCATAGGTAACTCCTCATTTGCACCGTATAATTTGTGGGAAAGTTTTAAAAACAGTGCAGATAAATTTAAACACATATACATACACCAAATTGCAGACACAACTTTGTGCATCTTGATGTTTCAACACATGCTTTGCAGGTCTGGAGAGCAATAATCTCTAGGCAATCTTTAGCAGGGCTGGTAGACAGAGACAGGAGGTTGACCGGAACAGATATAGCTATGTAGCTGACACTATGGAAAAGGACAGACTAAAATGGCAGCTGGATAAAACTCCAAGACTTCTGAAGAAGAAAATCCATAGGATTTCATTTCAGTAGGATGATACATTTGGAATATGACTGACAAAAACGTATAATTGGTTATCTGATTGTTGGCCTGAACATGCACTATTGGCACATTTGTGATGGATCCAATAGCTATAATGTGAGTATATAAACTCCCACCCACCCCTTAAAAAAAAAAAAAACGTTTTGTAGTCTTAAAGCAAATACTCATTAGTTTTCAGTCATGCCTTCATTTCCTGCAGAAGCACCCTTTTGCCTTGCTTTGTATCATTTCTCAGATTCTCCAAACCTAGACCTGAAAACAGCACTTATTTGAAATGTTTATTCTGCTAAAATAATCTGTATTCTGCTAACAACAACAACAACAACAACAACAACAACAACAACAACAACAACAAACCTCTCTCTCTCTCTTCTCACTTCCCCACTGACTTCATCTGTGGTTTATTTTCAAAATTGTGTTGATCGAAGCAGAAAGTAGATATAATTGTTTTGTGTTTCACTGGGGGCTTCTTGTCTCACTCCACCACCCGTTATGAGAACTCTTGCCACTTTGCATTCAGGGGAATATTAGAGGTACAACATAGCTATAGTGGTTAATATGTGTAGAAACTTGTATGTGTGCCCAGCTGGATCTCACCAAAGGCCCATTGAGTCCAGTATTCTCTTCTCATAGTGACCCACCAGATGCCCCTTATAGGAAGCCCACGAGTGTGATCCGAGTGCAACAGCAGCACTCCCCCCCTATGATCCCCAGCATGTGTCAGGCTTCAGGGAATCGGCTCCCCCCCCCTTTTGACAGTAGATAAGCAGAACAAAGGAAAATGAGTCTTCTCACCAGTTTGAAACTTTAATGATCACAGCGAGAGAGAAAAGTATCCATTACCTAGGAATGAAGGTGCTCCCAATTAAGGGTTCCACCCACTTCCTCACTAGTCACCCACATCACTACCTCATCTTGTAACCTGAGCTTGTAACCACTGTGCTTTCCTTGCAGCCACCTTTTCTGGTCTTCCTGACCTTGGGCTGAGCGGATGGATGCTTCTCAGAGATAGTTAATCTCTCCCAGTGCTTCTTCTCCATCCAATATTTCCCAGCTTCTGAACAATGTCCCTCTGCAAACCACTGGTCCAAATCTATACCGTCCTCATACTCCTAGGAAGATTCAGGATCTTGATCAGGAGCAGGGGGAGGGGGGGGCTCCCACCATTCCTCCTCAGTGCAGGGTCCCTGACAGCAAGTGGCATTCAGAGGCATACTGCCTCCAACAGCAGACGAGGAATACAGCCAGTGGAGCTAGTAACTATTAACTATTGCATGTAAATGGTACTTTTAAAACAAGAGAGGACCACCTGCAACTCTCCAGGTGTTGCTGGTCTGTCACATCAGCCCCCAATCAGCATGGCTTATGATCAGAGATGATGGAAAACATAGTACAGCAACATTTGAAGGGCCATTGGTTCCCCACTCCAGAAACATATAAGTGCCTAAATTAAAAATGCTTTCAAGAGCTACATTGTTCATTTATTTTAAATATTCCCTGGCTGCCTTTTCAGGGCCAAAGCTCCCACAAGGCAGTCCTTTTCAGGGCCAAAGCTCCCACAAGAAAAATGGAGGTTGGTAAAAAAAAAAAACCATAATTCCAATGGTGTACAGTGATTTTAAATGAGCAGTTAAGTTAAAGCATTGTATAGGCGGGCCAGAAACACATTCATCTAAAATAAATGTAAGATCAATGGGAAGGATCATGTTAAAGTCAATGTGTTAAAAGAGAGAAAGAAAAACAGCAATGAGATTAATTAAAAGCATGCAGCACTGCATCTTGACTGAAAGAAGAAGTCTAGAATAGGGTTTCATAGCCCATTCTGAAGACAGCACAGGTGTATCTCCCTCGGGAGGAATTTCCACAAATGTGGCTTGAGAACAAAGCCAAAAATCCTGGATCCAAGTTAGGATTCAGTTAAGTTCTATAAATGCAAACTGAATCAAGTTCATTCTACCCCAGTAACTTTAAAAACAGGTCTCTGGCCTTGCTTTTTCACTCCTCGCTCCTTATCCCCATTTCTTTGTGTGTGAAGAAATAGACTATCTTCCTCCTGATCTTGCCTCTTATATTTTCATTTTGCTGAAGAGTGGGATAGACATGCTTTAGCTAAACCCATTAAAATAACACGGGGATATGGGAAATTTACTGAAATAAGGGGAGAAAACGTATTCTGCTCTCTGTTTTGGTGCAGGATGAATTGAATATCCAAATAGTATTTTTTTTAAAAGTTTCCATCACCTCTCTCTTATCAGTCTTGGTGAGCCCAGTTATGGATTTGACTAATTGCACAAGAGTGTCAGAGTTCATCTTGCTTGGCTTTCCGCATATTTGGGGAATGAACATCACCTTGTTCCTCGTGGTCCTCCTGCTCTACATTTTGTCAATTGCAGGGAATGGTCTCATTATTGTCATGGTGAGAGTGGACCGCCGGCTCCAGAAGCCCATGTACTTCTTCCTTAGCAACCTCTCATTCCTGGAGATGTGGTACACCACTGCCGTTGTTCCCATGATGTTGACCAACCTCCTGTCGGCAAAGACCACCATTTGCTTCTACTGTTGCATGGCCCAGTCCTACTTCCACTTCCTCTTTGGCATCACCGAATTTTACATCCTCACGGTCATGTCTTTCGACAGGTACTTAGCCATCTGTCAGCCGCTCAGGTACACCACCATCATGACCTCCAACGTCTGCCTTCAGCTTTCGCTGGTCACGTGGCTTGGGGGCTTCTGCACCATCCTTTTGCAGACAGTGCTGGTCATAAGGCTTCCCTTCTGCGGCTCCAATGTTGTCAACCATTTCTATTGCGACATTGGGCCCATGTTGAAGATCGCTGGTGGAGACACACATCTTATCGAAGCCCTCGGCTTCCTGATTGCTGTGGCTGTGATCCTGGGCTCCCTGATGCTAACGGTGGTATCTTACACCTTCATCATCTCCACGATTCTGCGCATCCCATCAACCAGCGGACAACAGAGGGCCTTCTCCACCTGCGCCTCCCACCTGACTGTGGTCAGCATCCTGTACGGGGCAGTTCTTTTTATCTACTTAAGACCTTCTGCCAAACACTCATCCTTCAGCCTCAACAAAGCCATCTCTGTGCTGAACACTGTGATCACTCCAGTGCTAAATCCTTTCATATACACCATCAGGAACAATGAAGTCAAGGAGGCTCTACGGAAAGCCTTAGGAAAGAAGGTGAAGAATCCACTTATACTGTGAGATCTGGACTGTGTTGGGAAGACTTACAGAGCAATCTAGTGCTAGGGATGGAGAAGGCTTCCATGTAGTCCACATTCTTAACCAAACTGCCCAAATTTGCACCTCTCAGACTAACAGGTGGGTCAGAAGAACATCTCACTTCTCCAAATTTATTGGCTTATTAAAAAAAAAAGATACCCAAATGTCTAAAGTGCATATTTCTATAAATGTGCATGTTGCGTTCAAATATGTCCATTGTGACAATATACTACTTAAATGCAAACTTTTCCTTTTTTTAAAAAAATCAAAATTTAATGTGCAAATGGGGCATAACAGACTTAGGGATTTCCAAATGGGAAACTGACATGAGATATAGACTGCAGTTAAGGTTAAGAAAGAATGGGAATGTTTTAAAAATTCCTTGAATAAACATGGTTCCAACAACAACACTCGGCTGTGTTTAGATTGATTTTGCAGATAGAGGTATCCCAAGATGGAGACAAATAATTAAATACAGATCAAAGATAGAAATGGCTGAACTGAAACTGCAAAGATTAGATGGAAGTCAACAAACCAACAAATTAAAAAAGGGACTCAATCCAGCACGAGGGGCTTTGTGAGTAGAATACCAGTAGAATACCCTGGTACTGGTTTGAATTAATCACCGCATTTTTCAGTGTATAAGACGCTCTGCATGTATATTTTTGGGGACCCAAAATTTAGAAAATGGGCATATGCACTATCTGTGTATAAGATGTCCCCAGATTTTTAACCTTATTTTAAAGTAAAAACAAACAAACAAACAAACAAACAAACAAAAAACACCTAGTCTTATAAACGGAAAAATGTGGTAAATCTTGCTTTTTGTTTAATAGGTAGTTTTAGTTTTGTTAAATTTTTGGTTTTGCTGTCATGCAATTTTCTCTTCCCCCCTCCTTTACACACACACACACTCTCTCTCTCCTTTTATATAATACACATTTATTTTGGATTCTTGACAATTCAATTATGTATGCTGTAATAACTATCTAGAAATATCTAATGTACAATTAGTTGGTTTTTTGTATGTTATGTTTATAGTGTTTGTTTAATATATTTTTTTTAAAAAAAGAAAGATATAGACTGCAGTTTGCTGATTCTTGCATTGCAGGAGGCTGGGCTAGATGACCCTCTACAGTTCTATGAGTCCCCGAGTCAAAAGAGGGATAATAGTTTTTCAAGGAAGGACTATATTGCTAATGATTCTCTGACTCCTGCAGTGGACAATTTGGATTGGACCACTGTTGTGACCCCAGTATAAAGCAGCTTCATATGCTCCTATGAGCAGTACTCAATTCTGAAATACAGGAGCTTATAATCACAGTCACTCATAGCCCCACATCCCCACAGAGAATCCAAAAATTGATGGTATAGTGGTTAGCATGGTGGACTTAGGTTTGAAGACCCACAACCTTGATCATCTGTGACATTCACTAAGTGACCTTGGGGCAGTCCCTGATTGATCCTGGTCTATCTCACAGTCAGCAGAAAGTGAGGTGACCCAACCCTTTTACTGTGCCACTCTGGTGTCAGTGGAAAGTGGAATACAAATGTGAGTTCTATTAAAGCATTATGTGTTCTATTAAAGCATTATGTGGTCCATAGACTGGCTTGGTTTGAGTGGGAGAACAATTGCTTAATGCTCTACCATATATTGAATGTAACGAAAGTGTCTTTTAAAATAGCCAAGCAAGTCTTTTGCCAGGTTAACTGATGAAAACAGAACTTGTATAACAACCCTGCTCCCCTCTGCCACCAAGTTCACAATACTGGCAAATATCACTCCTGTAAATCCACTCTAAGAATTGTAGTTCTGGGAAGGGCGAAGGAGTCTCCTAACAACTCTCAGCACCCTTAACAAACCACACTTCCCATGATTGTTTGAGGGAAGCTATGGCTGCTTATAGTGGTGTCTGGAACTCCTAAGCTGTAACAATTGCTTGTACCACCTCACAATTACATTTTGTACTCCAGAAGCAGAAATTTTGTACGCTTTTCTACAAGATGCCTGTTGCACTTCACAAGTGTTGTCACGGCACCTAGTGGCCAGACCCAAACAAAACACAAACCTTAAATTAGACACAAGAATTATGCTATAAGCAATATCTCCTCCTCCTCCTCCTCCTCCTCCTCCTCTTCTTCTTCTTCTTTTTGCTGCTGCTATTGTATTTCTTAACCACCCTTCAACATGTAGTCCCAGGATGGGCTACAACAATTTAAAAATACAATATTAAAATTAGTTAAAGCAAGTTACTGTCAAGTTTGAACTAAAATATATAATTCAAGTGTCAAAGGCAAAAGTAAATTGGATGCCATTTCAGCCTACAACAAGCAATACTTTTGTGGGGAGGGTATCCCACAGATTTGGGGCTGTCACAGAGGATATAACAACAACAACAACAACAACAACAACAACAAATGAGAGATGCAAACTAAGGTCAATTTTTAAAATTCACTGCAGCGATGAAAAAAAAAGAGTGAATAGTTTCATTGCCACAAGAGGGCAGTAAACAATTTAAAAGCACAATGGAATATAATAAGAAAAAAAGTGTTGAAACACCCCCTCCAAACACTGAAGAGAGTGTTCACCAAATCTTCTTAGGAACAGAATTCCATGATCTTGGGTGCTGCTCACATACCAGGTGCGGATGCCAGCCTTGCTTAAGATTGTCAGAACAATTCATTCCTTTGCTTGCTATCACATCCACCATAGTCAACAGTGTCACATTCATAGCATACATTTAAAGCACTTTGACAGTCGCAGGGAATCCTGGGAGCTGTACTTTGTTAAGGCATAGCTTCCAACATGCCGCAGAAGAAAATCAGGATTTACATCTTTTGGGGCCATGCTCCCGAGTGAATCGTATGACTCGCACGAGAGTCCAAACCCCCCCCCCCCAATGTGCTTCTTTCAGGGTTTCTCTCTTGTGGGAGCCAGGTGACTCATACAAGAGTGCGGCCACCCAAAATGTGCTTCTTTCAGAGCAGTGCTCTTGTGGCAGCCAAATTGGAACATCCCAGGATCCAATCAGATGACAGGATGGCTTCTGTAACTCTGCTCAAAACAGGGCAGTTGATAGGTATGGTTTAGGATGCTGGAAATTGCAGCTCTGGGAAATTAGCACCATTTAGCAGCCTACAGTTTCCAGAATTAGACATGACTGTTAACAGTGCTTTAAGGGCTCATCTGCACCTACATTAACCCTGTTGCTTTTCCCCAGGGAAACTCAGTCTTTAGCACTGAATCAGAATGTATGGCAATTGGGTTTTCCATGGATTGCTGTTTGTTCTTATTTAGTGCTAAAGAGCAGGTTTTCTGGGGGAAAGCAGTGGGGCAAAGGCAAAACCACCCCAACTCATGCTTAGATAGCGTGGGACAAGTAGAAAACCATTCAGATCTGTGCTTTGTGGGCACAGGGGAAGCAGAAGTGTGGACAAGCCCAAAATGTATGGTATGGATGTGACCTCAATTGAGAAAATGAACCCAGGAGGATTGCCTTGGTTGCCAACCACTTGAGAGCAGCAGAGATCATACATGGGGACAATCAATTGTTCTCAGATTCACCAGTCAATAATTAGAAAAAGAAAATGGATTGCACTGGAAGCCACATGGGCAAATATCTAATCTTAAAATTAGACCAGCCTCTTGGGGGCAGCAAAAGTCTAGAAATTAGAGGTAGCCGTATTGTTTTCTAGTTCTTGTGTGTGAAAACCACAGAAAGTTTCATATAACTTGTTGAGCCATACTTTCCTTCACCACTGCCCCAGCTGTTACTTCGGGGTTTTGTAAATGAATTGCAGGCTCTGTTTTTTTGTCGTTGGTGGGGGAGAGGCTGTTATTTGCTTGCAGTGCTGTGGGTGGTGCTGTGGCTCCATGGGAGGCAAAAAATGTTTGCAGAAAAGTGGCTTTCGGCAAACAACGAGAAGAAAGTGGTTTCCTTTTTTTATTGCTAAGAGGAAGGGTAAGGGGGGAGTGCTGATTTTAGGATGCCTACTCCTACAAAATTATTATTATTATTATTATTATTATTATTATTATTATTATTATTATTATTATTATACCCCACCCATCTGGCTGGGTTTCCCCAGCCACTCTGGGTGGCTCCCAACAGAATATTAAAAACACAATAAAACATCAAACATTAAAAACTTCCCTAAACAGGGCTGCCTTCAGGTGTCTTCTAAAAGTCAGATAGTTGTTTATTTCCTTGACATCTGATGGGAGGGCATTCCACAGGGCAGGCACCACCAAGAAGACCCTCTGCCTGGTTCCCTGTAACCTCGCTTCTCGCAGGGAGGGAACCACTAGAAGGCCCTCGGTGCTGGACCTCAGTGTCCGGGCTGAATGGTGGGGTTGGAAATGCTCCTTCAGGTATACTGGGCTGAGGGCGTTTACAGCTTTAAAGGTCAGCACCAACACTTTGAATTCTGCTCAGAAACGTACTGGGAGCCAATGTATGTCTTTCAGGACTGGTGTTATATGTTCTCGGCAGCTACTCCCAGTATGGTTTCAGGGGGTAGTGAGGAGTGGATACATTTAACTGTCTCCTTTGCAAAGTTCCCTATGCTAAAACCATTTCTCCACACCTGGGTTTCAATTATTCTGAGCTGTGAAGCTTCCAGACTAAACAAAGACTACTAGGAGAGTCCTATTAGATCAGAACAACAGTCCACCTAGTCCAGCATTCAGTTCTTCAAATAGCCAGACAGTTGCCTCTAGGAAGCCCTTAAGCAAACAGAGGAAGCCATAAAGAAAGGGTTTTACAAGTAGTTAAGGAATTTTGTGAAGTTGTCCTATTTTCTGAAGGTCCTGAAGGTCCTGCTTCTAATCACCATTGGCTTGAATCAAGTTTGTGGAACTTGTGGCCCTGCAAATGTTTTGGACTCCCACTTCCATCAGTCCTAGGCTCCATGGCCAGACACCTTGAGAGTTGTAGTTCAATAGGGTGCTGAGAAGTAAAGCTTCCCAGAATTCTCCATCACTGCTAAAGTTCCATGGAGAATCCAGAGAACTGTACTTTTTTGAGGTGATTTTGATGTATAATGCAGATGCCACCAATGATCACTTTGATGGCCAACTACTTAGGGGCAGAAAACATACTTGAAGAGGGGCAATCCATTATGCTCACATCCACCACAGTCTACAATTAGAATAAGAAAATGAGCTAAGCTGAATCACATTGGAGGAGGACCACTTGAGGCAAGATCTAATCTAACACTGGATGACAATTCTCTTGGGGGCAGCAAAGCAATACTAATTAGAGGCAGCTGTCTTATTTTGTAGTTTCCGTTGTGAAAACCACAGGAAGTTTCTATATAACTTGTTGAGCCACATTTTCACCCACCAGCACTCCAGCTGTTACTGTTGGGTTTCACAAATGAGTTGCAGACTTTGTTTTTGTTGTTGTTGTTGTTGTTGATGATGATGATGATGGGAGAGGTGCTGTTTTGTCACATGGCTGTTGGTGGCACTGTGGCTCCAAGGAAGGCAAAAGGTTTAAGATGAGGTTGCAGGAAAATCACCTTAGACCAACAAGAAGAAAGTGGTTTTCTTTTTCTACTGCTAAGAGAAATGAGAATGACAACTGTGGGCTGTATAGTCCTATGAAAATACAGTTTCAGGGGACAGTGAGGAGTGGAGACATTTCCTTGCAAAGTTTCCCAGGCTGAGACATAACTGTGTTTCAGTTCTTCTGACTGTTAAGCCTCCAGACTAAACTCAGAATAGAAGAAGAGTCCTACTGGCTCAGACCCCAAACCCACCTGGTCAAGGATTCTGTTCTCACAATGGTCATTCAGATGTGACCAGGAAACAAAGAAAAACAATCTTTCTCTGTAACTGACTAAGGCAGCAACCCTATGCACAGGAAGCTGGCATAAAGGTAAACCAGATCCAAACCCTGTTCACAGTGGGGTTATTGCCACTTTCCTCTTAAGGCTGGCAAAGGGAAAACAATCATTTAAAACAGTGTTCTATGCCACGTTGCCAAGCCACATGGATGAGTTGAACTGGCTTAAGGTACAGCGTACCCCCCCCCAAAAAAAAATATCTGATACTACAATGCCCCTGGAAAGCTGGTGTACTGTATCTTCAACAAGTTATGCTGGTGTATCTTCAGCTGAGCTAGGGTTGATGACTTAATGCTGTCTGAGCCAAGACAAACAAAGAACCAGCCGTCTGAGTGGGAGATCTGCTGCATCCGGTGATGCATATCCTGGTAAATCTTGCCATAGGATTGCACTTTAATGAGCCATAAAAACAGTCCACAAGGAAGGGTTTTCCATTGGCTAAGGGATTTTGCAGAGGTGCCCTGCTTTTCCAAAGGTACACAGCATTGCCCCCCTCGCCCCACCCACACCCACACCCACACACCTACCACATATTGTAATACGTTATACAAAATTCATACATTTGCACATTTATTCCACACTGAAACTGAATTCCAAAAAAAACAGAAAACTGCAAAATACAAGTTGTGTTCCAAACCATAAGCAAGAATGTAAGAAGAGCGTGCTAAATCAGACCAATGGCTCATTTGTCTCGGCATCCTATTATGCCAGTAGCCAACAAGATGCCTCTGGGAAACTCAAAAACAGGGCCCATTAATCTGCTCAGTTTGTTTCATAAAAAAAGCTAAAATAATTCCTCTGCAGCCCTCGTCAAAACCAGTCTTCTAGGACCTGACACCTTCTTACTGTGAAGTTGATTGTTAAGTATATTTTTAATGTTTTCCTTTGGTGATAAGGATGACACGTTTCAGGGTGTCTTTCAAGACATTCCTCACTTTCTCATTCTGAAGTGTGTATATGAATGGATTCAGTAGAGGTGTCAGACTTGAAGAATTCTCTCCCTCCCCCAATGGCACCAAGAAGCAGGGAGGAAACAAGAAATTTTTATTTAGTCATCACAGAATACAAGAAATCCAGTCATTCCTCAATGATGACATTGCTCTCACTGAGTTCCTCCCCGCCCCCTTCCAGCAACAACACCTGCCTCTACGGCGTCTGTCCATGGACAATTGTCTCTGTACCTTTCATTTTTGCACCCTTAAGGAACACCATGTTTGGGGAGAAGGGGGGCAGTTATGCTGTCCAATGACCTGTCAGCTAGCTGCTCTGCCTCCCCTCCTCCTTCTCTTAACACCCCATAACTCTGCTGTTCGCCTGTCTCTGAGCTGTTATCTTCCTCCAAGCCCTGCTGTAATTTGAGACTGCCTTCCTCCTCTCTGGAAGCTACAGGAGAAGTGGGGTGTGTGACCTCCTCCATTCCTCCTCCTCTTCATTCCAGTCCCTGACAAGAGGTGTCACAACAGTGTGGAGAAAGGCCATGGCTTTGTAAAATCCTGATGAAGGGGTTTTCTTTGGCAATAAGTACATGAGAATGGAACATCCATAGAAGACAGAAGCCAACATGAGATGAGCCACACAGGTAGGGGTGGGGAGCCTTTTTTCAGCCAGCAGCTGATGGAATGTGCAATATGGTTGTGATGATGTGCAGGTGAAAGCCAAAGTTATCAGGAGAGAACCTAGTACTGTAACTGCAGTTGACACGAAGCTCAAGGAAAGTGGTGTCTTTACAGGCCAGATTCAGCACTAGGATGATATCACAGAAGTAGTGGTCCATTACATTTGGACCACAGATTGGGAGTTGAGAAAGGATCATTACTGACGGAAGAACAGATGGAAGAGCTCCAAGCCAAGTCCCAACTGCAAGCTGGAATGTCAACCAAGCACTCATGATGATGGATTAACTCAATATGTTGGGTACGTACCGATTGAAGGCCATCACAGCCACTAGAATGCAATCACAAGTTCCCAATAAGAAATAGAAGTATATTTGAATGATGCAGCCAATGACGGAAATCACTTTAGTATCTGTTATCATGTCCATCATCAGGGGAGAGTGCTATTGTGCTCAGTCCTGCTTGCAGGATTCCCATAGAGAACTGGTTGGTCACTGTGATAACAAAATACTGGACTACATGGGCCATGGGCCTAATGCAACAGGTTCTTATTTTGATAGCTTGCCCTTACCATTCTGTTACAGCACTATTTACAGTATCTTATTTATCTATGATTAACACCCTAGAAAAGAAACTGGTTACCAGCTGCTGTTTTTGGAAGAATATGTGTAGCTGTACAGAGATGATGTCAGGGAATAAATGAAGGAGCACTTCTGAAATGCAAACTAGCTTTGTTTCCTCTGGAATATATAAAAACACATTGATGACGCTGCCTAGTATACCCAGGGCAAATAGATGACACCAGGCTGCTGAACCCAAGGCAAGGATTGCTCTGGTGTGATGAAGTTCTTCGGTTGCATTTGCTCTGTCCTGTGGCTCTTCTTGGCTGGTGAGTAAAAGTGGCAAAATCCTTTGTTAAAACTTAGTTCTCTAATTGGCATTATTCCCATTATCTCATACATGTATGTCAATTACAGGTGGGTAGCTGTGTTGGTCTGCTAAAGTTGAAACAAAATAAAAAATAAAACAAATTCCTTCCAATAGCACCTTAAAGACCAACTAAGTTTGTTCTTGGTATGTCAGTGTTCTGTGTTTTATTTCACCATTCCCTATGTTGTGCTTCATTTGTAGAATCTTCTGGATCTGTCACTTTGACACAACCCAGGTCAGTAATGGCATCCCCTGGGGGCTCTGTAACGCTGGACTGTGTAGTATCTGGATACAATATTGATGATCACCACATGTACTGGTTCCGTCAAACCCCTGGGAAAGGCCTCGTCATCGTAGCAGGCTTCCGAACTGGATATACTGCAGACATTGCCAATGAATTTAAAGGATGTGCGACACCTTCCACCAGTGGTTCAACAGCAAAGCTAGCGATGAGTGCCCTGACCGTTTCCGATGCTTGTGTCTACTATTGTGCCAGATCAGCCACACTAGTGTAGGTCAGGCTTGTCATTGTACAATATCCTCTAGAGGACCCCAAACATCTTGCTCAGTGCATCTTTTTGATTGGTTTCCATTCCTTGTTTGAATGAGCAAAGATTTAGGAGCAAGTGGTTTTGCTTATTCCTATGGGAGTCAGAAAGAGGAAGTTTATTAGTCTAACTATTTAGCTGGTACATATGTATCCTGCCATCCTAATATATATAAAAAAGAAAACAAAAAACAAAAAAAACCAACCAACACCACTCAGGCTGTTTTACAATACCATACCACAGTGCATACCATTGCAATTCAATATAACAATATAAAAGAGCTGAGTGATGGTGACAGAAGATGGGGTCAGTACTTAAAAATCATAAATCATTTTCAAAATGAGTCAACATACAACAACCACCACCATGGTTCTCAAAAAGATCCACAACTGAAGTGATAGATATCCTTTTTCATGATTTTGGGAATGTAGCCTTTCTTGAAAATAATCAGCTGCCCTTACCCACTCCTGAACAAAATTATTTCAAGGGAAACACAGAGTTTAAACTAAAACAAAACAAAACAAAACATTGTCTGCCTCATGAAATAAAAGCTTGCCAGAAGGTCCTCATCAACCGGGAAGATCGTCTCCAATGCTAGCTCTACTCACAGCAGACGCATTGAAATGAATGGATCTTCTTCCTCTTCTTCTGCACCTCACCTCCATCCTTTGATATACACCTCTTCAAGTTCTTTCCAGTGTTCTCTGTTTGCTGTCTGCACCCACATAAGCCCTGCTGTTAGTTTTAGGTCCTCTACCCACCACAAAAATTGTTGTCCGCTGGGTCTTTTAAAATTCTATGGGCCCCACAGTGGCACTGCTTTATTACTTCCTTAGCCACATTTACTATCCTAACTATTCTGATTCTTTCACAAAATAAAAATTTAAAAATCCACATATTATAATGTTGCCTGAGAACTGCCTTTATCCCCCTGCTCTACAGCTTTTAGCCTCTTGGAGTAGCTTTAATGTATAACAATCACTGTATAATTGGCCATTGGAGGAGTTAACCCCCCTGGGAAGATAGGAGCTGAAATGCCAACCATCCCTCCCTTGAACTTTCTATGCACAATGTCCCTGTGTGTTGGTTGCCTCCATGCATCCATGAATTTTATCCACAGGCATTCAAGGCTGGTTGGGCTGATAATGGACTAGGAAGCCATCATGCCAAACCATTCAACCAAGCATATTTGGAACAGGAGACTTTGGAACAAGCAGGCCACAGGAGGAAACAAACTCCATGGTGCCAGTGCGTGCCGATTGTAGGCATATATTTACTACTTCCCTTTAGAGCTGGGCTGAGCAGCTAATTCCACCCCATTCCAGTCTCACTGGCACACAATTGCAGCTCTGTTCTCTTCCATTCTGTTCTGTTGGGTCCTGTTCCGTTGCGTGCATTTTGTACGCATTTTGTGCACTTCCAATGTAAAATACACAGTTTTCAATGCATCCACCAGTAAAATAAACATTTGTGTGTGGGGGGGGGGGAAGTATTTCCATCTGTACTTTTTGTGCATCTGGTGAAATGCGTAACCCGACTAGGAGTTCCATTCTGATCCTCAAACAATTTGTGGGAGCGACGGGTTGATGTGCAGTGAAAGGCAGACCAACTCTTGCCCCATCTCTACTTTTCTTTTCCAAGTATGCATATATGCTTTACAGTGTCTTTCAATACCTCCTTCACCTTCTCATTCCGGAGTGTATATATGAATGGATTAAATAAAGGAGTCACCACAGTATGAAGAATAGCCACAGTTTTGTAAAACCCTGATGTATGGGTTTTCTCCGGCAGCAAGTACATGAAAATGGAGCATCCGTAGAAGACAGACGCCAATGTGATGTGAGCCGTACAGGTGGAAAAAGCCTTCTGCCTTCCAGTGGCAGATGGGATGCGCACTATGGTGGTGATGATGCACAGGTAGGACACCGAAGTTAACAGCAGTGAACTCAACACTACAATGGCAGTTGACACATAGCTCAGCCACTCAAGTGCAGTTGTGTCCCTACAGGCTAACCTCAACACTGGGATGATATCGCAGAAGTAGTGGTCAATGACGTTTGGACCACAGAATGGGAGCTGGAAGAAGACAATGGTTGATGAAAGAACAGACAGAAAGGCTCCCAGCCAAGTCCCAACAGCAAGCTGGAATGTGAACCAGCCACTCATGATGATGGGATAACGCAATGGGTTGCAGATGGCCACGTATCGATCAAAGGCCATCACAGCCACTAGAATGTAATCACAAGTTCCCAAGAAGAAATAGAAGTACATTTGGATCATGCAGCCCATGAAGGAGATTACTTTAGTATCTGTGATCATGTTCATCATCATTTTCGGGACAATGGCAGAGGTGAAGCAGACTCCTGAGAAGGAGAGGTTACAAAGGAGCCAGTACATGGGGGTGTGAAGACGGTAATCTTTCCACACTAGGAATATGATCATGAAGTTCCCAACTAATGTTAATGAATAGGTCACCACCATGGTCAGGGACACAAGAACCTTCACTTTCTGGATGCCCGGAAAACCTACTAAGATGAATTCTTTCACCACGGTGTGATTTCGACATTTCATGGCTTCTTCTGTTTTAAAATGTCTGCAGGAATACAGAAAGTTCCATGAGTTTGAGGCAGATGGAAATCAGGAGCAAAATGAGGACAATTCAACCCATTGTAAAGGTAAAGGACCTGTGGACTGTTAAGTCCAGTCAAATTCGACTATGTGTGCGGCTCTCATCTCCGCTTTCAGGATGAGGGAGCTGGCGTTTGTCCGCAGACAGCTTTCTGGGTCGTGTGGCCAGCAGGACTAAACCACTTCTGGCGCAACGGGACACTGTGATGAGTGCCAGAGTGCACAGAAACACCATTTGCCTTACTGCCACAGCGGTACCCATTCATCTACTGATGGTGTGCTTTCAAACTGCTAGGCTGCCAGGAGCTGGGACAAAGCAACGGGAGCTCACCCTGTCAAATGGCTTCGAACTGCTGACCTTCCAATCAACAAGCCCAAGGGGTTCAGTGGCTGAGTCCACAGTGCCACTCACGCCCCCATAGTAATAGTGCATGGCTATATAAAATTACAATGTTCCTTTGGGTGAATATGAATATGTAATAGCAAGCCGGTTTTAAACATTTACAGATTTCTTATTTCTTTCTAGTTTTGCAAATTATTAAAACATGATCCAATCAGTTTAAATCATTTGTGCATCCTAATTATCATAACTGGGGATAGCTAAGTATATTGCTTGATATTTCCTATGAAATGATGCAATGGGTAATGTATAAGGGATTAGCAAACCATTTGGTTTCTTGTTCCAGAAGTAAACATAAACCATCAGCTAACTCCATCCACCTCCATTTTGCTTGGCATCAAGCCTGGTGAAGAGTTCTAGAGACCTCAAAAGTCTGCACAGTACTTTTTAACATTTTAGAGATCTTTATGAAGACCTAATGCAGATTTTTGACCCCAACCACTTATGCGTCAACACAGAAATAGCACCTTTTTCTGTTCTCCATAGAACATCTCCTTTGGTTTCCTTAATCCAGTAAGTCTCTTTTGCTTCTATCACAAAGTTAAGGAGGAGCATAACCCTTGAAAATCACTTGAATTTAAATGAAATTGTTAGCTTTAGTTGGCTTGTCACCATGCTTTCAAGTTTAGACATAATTACAATGCCTAAGAGCTGGCATGTTTCACTCTTCCTAAAATAATAATAATACTAATAATAATAATAATAATAATAATAATAATAATAATATTATTTGTACCCCGCCCATCTGGCTGGGTCTCCCCAGCCACTCTGGGCAGGCTTCCATCAAATATTAAAATACATTTAAAATATCACATTTTAAAAACTTCCCTAAACAGTCAAAGGGTTAAGAGATAAGGAATCAGTAGTAGATAGCCCATGAGAAGCCCCAAAGAACCTTGGAGAAAAGGTAGGATACAAATGTGGTAGAACCCAAAGGTCATAAGTCTACCTATAATTTTTAAACGTGATGCACAGCTTTATGCATATGTAATATTTGTACCATCATTTCAAGCAAGGCCAACTTCAACTTTATTTTCTTCTTATAAATTTCATAAGAACCTGGCTACTGATTAGGCCAAAGCCCCTTCTAGTCCTGCATCCAGCTCTCACAATGGCAAACCCAGATGGCCATGGGAAGCCCACAAGAAATACATGAGCTCAGTAGCAGCAACTGCTACTCAGTAGTACACAGCCGTTATGACTAGTAGTCATCAATAGACCTGCCATCACATACCTTAAGAAATATCCCCCAACAATATTTGAAATTAGAGTGGCGATGGACAAAAGGATTCCTCCATGAGAAAGGTTTGTTGCTGATTGCTATGGAGGAACCCAGAAGAACTGTCTCTATGAAAAGAACTAGAAGATAATAATAACAAATGCCTTCTCCTGGAGTCCAGTTCATTTGTCTATCACGTTAGAATGTCTCTTATTAAAACTATCTGCTGCAATTCGATTTTGCTGAAACTCAAGCTGAGCCAAAAGTTGCCAGTGGAAAATGTAAATGTACTAATGAGTTGTTGTTTTTCTCATGGGAGGTGCAGTAAACTTGGAAATCCCATGATACTTGTTGTTCATTATGCAAGTTCTTCAAAGTATGCACTCAGATTCCAAATGGAAGAAGATATAAAGCATTAATAGGAACAAATTAATAAGAAGCATGCAGTGATACAGGCCCAGCAGAGACAAGTCTCTGCGGCATCCCTTAAGCTGTGGAATTCTTTCCCTACAAAGAGTTGTCTTGCACCTTTGTTAGACATTTCTTTGTCATATGAACCCCAAGGTGCTCAATATATACTTCTATCCCCCTGGCATTTTTTTTAAAAAAATGTTTTTATTAAAGATTTTCTTGAGTTTAAATGTATGTTTGAGGACTATCTCTGCCTCCGGGTCAGGTCCTGACTGGACGGATACTGGAATCAGCAAGGGATACCCACATGACCTGAAGGTGCTGCTGTGCAATGCCAGGTCAATGATGAATAAGACCACTGCCATCCACGACCTGATTGTGGATGGAGGACTTGACCTGGCATGTGTAACAGAGACTTGGTTGGATGAAGCAGATGGGCCTGTCCTTGCCGCTGCTTGTCCACCAGGTTTCTCTTACACAGCAACCCAGGCCTTGTGGGTGGGGAGGGGGGTTGCAGTGATTTTTAGGAAGTCTCACCTACTCCAGCAGCCGCCAAATCCCAGCTGGGGAGGTGTTGCCGGGGGGATTGGCCAGGTAGAAGGAGGGATTATACAGTACACACAATAGGACTTGAGTCATACCTGGGAAGCGGCCATTGGATTCAGAGCTTCAGAGCTTCACTGGCCTTCTTGTCCATCAAGGTAGGCCTGGAGCCTCCCCCCCCCCCCGCTGGCTGGTAGTGGGGGGGGGGAGGATACTTTGGATACGCCTGGGAGGATCCTTTCGTTGCTTTTCTTTTTAATTTAATAAAAAACAATTCTCGGAGGCCTTGTAGCCTCCCACCTCTTTATTTCATCCCATCCCTCCCTTTACCCCTTAGTGAGGCCTAGCGGCCTCGAGGGCAACCGGGGCTGTGGTGGTGGGCCTCACGAGCTGCTCCCCATGCTTCCAACAGCCACTGGGCCGCACCAGATGGCCGGGCTGCGCCGCGTGGCCTGACTTCCTCGTTTCATGGGCCTCCCGGCCCTCTGGAAAAGTTGGTGGCGTCGGGAGGCTTCCAAGTGGTTTCCTGTGCCTCCAGTGGCTGCTGGGCTGCACCAGAGGGCCGGGCCGCATCACATGGCCTAGCTATTTTGTTTTCAGCTCTCTGGGGGGTGGGGGCGACGGGAGGCCGGCGGCCGCTGGGCTGCCCTGGTGGGCAGGGCCGCATCACGTGGCCTGGGCGTTTCATTTTGGGGCCTTTTGGGCCTCGTGGGGGGGGGGGCTGGCGGCGGGAGGCTTCAGGCCGCTTTCCGCGGCTTCCAGCGGCTGCTGGGCCGCGTTGGTAGGCCGGGCTGCATTGCGCGGCCTGGCCATTTCGTTCTCACTTGGATTACTGCAATGCACTCTATGTGGGTCTACCTTTGAAGGGGACCTGGAAACTGCAATTAATCCAGAATGCGGCAGGTGACTGGGAGCAGGCCGCCATGACCACATAACACCAGTCTTGAATTGGCTCTCAGTACATTTCCGAGCACAATTCAAAGTGTTGGTGCTGACCATCATTCTGCCCGGACACTGAGGTCTAGTGCCGAGGACCTTCCGGCGGTTCCCTCACTACGAGAAGCCAAGTTACAGGGAACCAGGCAGAGGGCCTTCTCGGTAGTGGCACCCACCCTGTGGAACGCCCTCCCACCAGATGTCAAAGAGAAAAACAACTACCAGACTTTTAGAAGACATCTGAAGGGAAGCTTTTAATGTTTAATAAATTATTGCATTTTAAAGTTCTGTTGGAAGCCACCCAGAGTGGCTGGGGAAACCCAGTCAGATGGGTGGGGTACAAATAATGAATTTATAATTATTATTATTATTATTATTATTATTATTATTATTATTAAGTATATCGTCTCTGTTTTCCGGTCATAAAGTCTGTTTACAGATCCATTATATTCTAAGTGAGACTTTAATGGTGTATACAGCATAAGGTTGGGGGAGGGAAGAGAGGTTTGGAGAGCGAGAAAGGGGGGATAGAATGGGGGAGAAGGGGATAGTAAACTTTAATTCTTTTACAAGACATGGCAAGGGAATGGCATCCACAATATAAAAAATACTGCTCCATAATCCCAGAAGCTCCACATCTCAAAGAAAAACAATGGAACCATGTCATAGGCTATGAAATAAACACTATCCAATGGACTAAACTGTAGTCTAAACCTCTCTTTCTCCCTGACATTTGACACTAGAGGTGATGCAGGGGTTTAATCAAAGTTTCATGTAGAATACAAGATTATGAGAGCTCTTACATCTCCTCTCACTCATGCTGAGTCAAAATAAAATGCATCAGAGTCGTTATCTCTGTTGGTAAAGTCTTTGGTACTGAAGAACGACACAGTGGTACAACCTCCTGAGAACACTTCTCATTTTTGCAGATGTGTTACTTTGAAGTCCAATCCTGTACTGGAAGCAAGACTTCAGGTGAAAATCCCACTGTGATACAGACTCCCCTCCCACTCAGATGTATCCCTCTTGCAGTGCAGCATTCTTCCATCTCTATCATTAACAACAGATAACTTATTCTGCCCTGGAGACCTGAGTCTCTCAATAGTGGTGGAGTTGGGTACTATGGTGTCCCATTGTGAGGCCAAAATTTGGTGCCGCACCCACAGTCCTTGCACTGCCTCCCACCTCTTTCCCAAAGCTGGGAAATTGCTAACTAAGGTTTGGGAAGGAGGCTTGAGGGCTCTAGGACCTTGTCAGAGCCACAAACCTGCTTTCCATAGCCTAATGCCTCTATTACCTGGCCCTGGGGGTGGTGCCCCTTTGATTCCAGTGCGCACCTCTTGGACAGCCCTAAATCCACCCCTGGTCTCAACCAAACTCATTTTCAAGAACTTAGGAGACTTACAGTTGGATCAAAGCAAAAACCCATCATAGTATAGCATATGCTATGCACTGGGGGCCTTCTGCTGGTTCCCTCACTGTGAGAAGTAAAGCAACAGGAAACCAGGTAGAGGGCCTTCTCAGTAGTGGCACCCACCCTGTGGAATGCCCTCTCTCCAGATGTCAAGGAGATGAGTAACTAAATAACCCTTGGTATTTATTTCCAAAGCATATGAGGAGGTCCACATGTCATGGTCTATTTTTTAAATTAATCATTGAATTGAATTCAAAACACAATGCTGGAAGAGCTAAAAAGGAATCCTCTTTTTCACATTTTTCTGCACAGCTGCTTTGAAATCTTTGTTTCGGATTGTATAAATGAAAGGGTTTAAGAAGGGAATGAAACTAGTGTGCACAATAGATAGCGCTTTGTTGACTTGTGTGTTACCATGGGTTGAAGGCCTTAAGTACATGAACATGAGAACCAGGTAGAACATGGTGATGACTGTGAGATGGGAGGAACAAGTGAAAAATGCTTTTGATCGTCCAGTGGCTGAAGGGATTCGGATAATAGTGGCTATAATGCATGTATAAGAGATCAATGAAAGGCCAAAGGAGCCCCACATGAAGGTTGCACCATATATGAGACCTATCAGCTCAATTAAACTGATGTCAGCACAGGCCAGTTTCAGAACTGGTCCAACATCACAGAAGAAGTGGTGTATGACATTGTTCTCACAAAATGGGAAAGTCCACACTACTATGGACTGAGAAAATATGATCACAAACCCTACAACCCAACTCATAACGGTCAAGTTCAAGCAAAGTCTGTTGGTCATGATAGTTTTATAGAGCAAAGGTTTGCAAATGGCAATGTAACGATCAAAAGACATGAGTGTGAGAGTGATGAATTCAACAGTGCCGACTGCAAAAACAATGAATCCTTGTGCCATGCAGCATGCAAAGCAGATCGTGGTTTTGCCTGAGAAGCCATTGACCACCATCTTGGGTACTTCTGTTGTTGTGACGCAGATCCCAGCAATGGAGAAGTTGACGAGAAAGAAATACATTGGAGTATGCAGCATTGGTTCCATGCAAACAATCACAATTATTAAGCTATTTCCTGTTAGTGTGAGAAGATACATCACTAGAAGTACGGTAAAGAATGGCATCTTTAGTCCATGAAGTTCAGGAAATCCCAGGAGAATAAACTCGGTGACAAACGATGTGACATTGACCATGTCGTTTCTTCCTTCCTTCCTGAAATAATGCATGCAAACAAAATGTTGTTGTTTTTTTTCAGTGGGAGAGCAGAAATATGAATATAAATATGAATATATACCACCACCTCCATTGTAGGATTTTTAGTGCCTCATCACAGCATGTCCTCTGTGCCATGGCTTGGGAGCAAGAAAAGATGGATGTTGTGCTGCAAAATGTGCTTGTTTAAAAGAGTGGCAGAAGTTTGAGTAAAGCAGGAATGGAGACAACAGAGAAGAAAATCGTGGTTTTAAAGAATGGCAGAGGTTTGAGAAAAGTACTATGTAATGTTTGAGTGCTCCACATCCTTGTCTCTTTCACAAGAGTGAGCTGAGGAATGGAAGGGGGAGAAGTTTTAGAAGAGTGATAAAGGGGAGAAACTGAAAGGCAAAAAATGAGCATTTTAAAGAGTGGCAAAAGTTTGAGTAAAGCAAGAAGTGGGTGACAAAGGGTCAAGATGAGTGACAGTTTAAAACAAGCTTCCTATACAGCAAGAAGGGAGTTTTTCAAGGCTTTGTTATGTTATTTTTTGTGTTGTTATACTCACCCCTGCTAGTTACACCTGTTAAATCATCTCCTCAGTATTCCTCCATTCCTTTTCTATCCGAAACACTGCTGTTTAAAATGGCAATTTTCTGCTCAGTATTGCTCAACCCCTGCTTTACTCAAACTGCCACGAATCAGATAGACAAATTTTCCCTCTTCTAATCCTCAGATGCATCATGTGAGAGAATCAAAGGATGCATAATGTATTTCACTCTTGGTGCTATTTGTGGTCTTTACAAATACAGTGGTACCCCCGGTTAAGAGCTGAATTCGTTCTGGAAGTCCATTCTTAACTTGAACCTATTCTTAACCTGAGGTACCACTTTAGCTAACAAGGCCTCCCACTGCCGCCGCACGATTTCTGTTCTCATCCTGAAGAAAAGTTCTTAACCTGAGGTACTATTTCTGGGTTAGCGGAGTCTGTAACCTGAAGCATCTGTAACCCGAGGTACTACTGTACCTCAGAGACTGCCTCCTTCCATGCCGACTGTGTTGGGTGCTAAGAATGTTGGAGGTTAGCCTCTTGGTTGCTCAACCACTCTCGGATTCTCAGGAGGTAGTGACCTAGGAGGACTGCCTGGCATCCTCATTTTACAGATTTCTGCTAATGCTGAAGAAACACCTATTTACCCTGATTTTTTTTATACCTGAGACACATATTTTTAGGATCCACCGTATTTCTGTAATTTTAATTTAACTGTTTTTAATATTCTGTTTTAATATTAGTATTGTGTTTAATACTAACCCAGCCTGGGACCTTGGGTGAAGGGCAGGTAATAAATTTCAGCAGTAGTAGTCATAACAGGGTCAGGAGGAAGAAGAATAGTTTGGCCTTGATATCCCGCCTTTCACTTCCCTTAAAGAGTCTCAAAGTGGCTAACAATCTCCTTTCCCTTCCTCGCCCATGTAATGAACCAGATCTAAGTTAAGGGATTTTCAGAAACCCACGGTGTTTTATGAGTTAATGGGCACCCCAGTTTGAGTGGCAGATATCCCATGGGAGGCGGGACATTCCGCTCTTTAAAAGGAGGGAGCAGCCGTTAGAGAGGGGAGTGGTGACTGGAAGAAGGAGGGCGTGGGGCCAGGATAGTGGTGGGTAGGTTAGGGTAGGTTAGGATAGGTTGAAGATGTGTATATGATGCTGAAAGAAAGAGTTTACACTGTTATGAAACTAAGCTTATAAACGATTGCATTACTGAAACCGTTATGTTCTGAAAGAAATAAAGACTTCTTATTGTTGAGCTAAGAAAATATCGTCGTTCATTTGGTCCAGCGAGTTATGTATGCTCATGAGGAGGTGAACTCAGGGAAAGGACAAAACTGACCTGCAGGGTGATAGTTTGTGTCTTGGAGTTCCCTCAGGAGGGGCTAGCGGGCGGAAACCCTGGTATTGCCACAGAGTTAGCTAACTGATATAGTGAGGGATCTAATGAAAGAGAGACCCTGAACTGTAGGCAAAGAAGAGTTTAACCCCTGAAGCCCAGAGCAGAGGATATAACCGGCCATGGCCGCTGGACAGGAAAACTCCCTGTTATGTACTGAGTTGAATAGGATCCAAACTGCAGCAGTCTGATTGGTCCTAGAACAATAGGATTGAGATTGCAGCAGTCTGACTGGTCCCAGAACAATAGGATTGAGATTGCAGCAGTCTGATTGGTCCCAGAACAATAGGATTGAGATTGCAGCAGTCTGATTTCCTCACTACTATGAGCTGAATAAAGAGCATGAAATTCACACTTGACTCCGAGTATATTTCACTCCCGTTACTAAGAGATTTCCAGATTATTAATAAAAGGGAATTGACATAACAGACAGACCTCAGAGGGACAGTTGGGGTGGATTGAAATTTGACCCAGAACACCTGATTAGAAATTCACTTAGTAACAAGGGGAGAGTGTGAAGTAGAGGTTCATTGCACCCCACAACAAACACTCTGTGAGGTGAGTGAGGCTGAACCACTACACCACACTGGCTGACAGCAATAATAAGAAGTAGCATTGCAAGATTAAATGCAATAAGAAAAGATATTTCACCCATATGTGTACAGCACCCAGAACAAATGAATGGACAGGATTGTTCTTAAGGTTGTAGTCACCTTAAAGATACAGTAGCATATACCATCATGGGTTGCGTGCACAAATTGGGCTGCAAAAGAGGAGAGTCAATGAGGTATAGAAATTTGAGGTAGTCCTGTGTGCAAAGGGAGAAAGAGGTGTTAGGGAAAGGGGGTGAGGATGGAAATGAGGGTGCAAAGCCTTTTTAAAGTGGGGAGTAGAAGGCATCAGAATGGGGTGGATATGAAAGCAGGGGCAAAATGGGGTCTACAGAAAAAGAGGGGATGGTGACTTCAAAATTGTGTGAAAGGTAAATAGTAGTTGGGAGGAGGAAAATGCAGAAGGATACCATGGGGTGGTTTCATGCAAGGGTTGGTGGAAAATAGGAGGAGGAGGAGGTGGTGGAGGCATTGACCTGGGTGTGAAGGTGAAAACAGGAGAAAAGCTGGACTGTGGAATAGCAGACAGAAGTGGCTTCAGAAATGGTATTGAGAAGGTGAAAAGCAAGTTTAGTAATTGCATGGAGTGGGAAGAGTAACTACCGGTAGGAGCTTAAAGTAGGGAGGGATGTAAGGGGAGTTGGCCTACATTGCTTTGGAATGATCAATTCCCAGTGTTTTTTCTTCTTTTTTTAAAGAAATATTTAGGGGTACTCTCATTTTCCTACTCATATTGATATACTGCTGCTCAATGAGGCCAAACTTAGATTCACAAAATGTTTAGGGATATGCATTCCCCTGCGTGTGTCCCCCCCCAAAAAAGCACTTTTAATTGCTATAAATGTATTAGGGGGAAACAACTTAAACTATATTTTTATCTACAGTGGTACCTCTGGTTACAAACAGAATCCGTTCCGGAGGTCCGTTCATAACAAGAAACCACTCATAACATGAGACGCACTTTTGCTAATTGTGCTTCCCAATGCACACGCGTCAGAGGCACACGATTTCTACTGGCATCCTGAGGCAAAGTCTCCAGGAGCTGCTGTTTCCAGGTTAGTGGAGCTCATAACCCGGAGTATGCCCAAAAAGAGCTGTTCACAACCAGAGGTACAGTGAGGGGGGGGAAGTATTTGACCTCCTGCTAAAATTGCCCATTTGCCCACAGACGAAGAAATGACCAGTCCATAATTTTAATAGTGGATTCATTGTACCTGTCCATTCAATGGCGCCCTCGCTGGAAGTCCCGTAACGAGCTGAGATTAGAAGCACCTGCTGTAAGGGACTTCCGGTTGATCACGAAGCCGCCATCAGTCGCAGGTCCGTTCAGCGGAGCGGACCTGAGCGCGGCAGGGACGGGGGATTCTTCTTCAGCGCAGAAGACCCCCCCAAAAAACCCCAAATCGAGCATTTTGGGGGCATGGTTGTCCGGCGGGTGCCAGAAGTGGGCTCCTCCCTCCCCGGTAAGTCTCTGTTTTGAGCCCCCAAGAGTGAGGGAGTGGAAGCCCCGGCACATCGGACATATCGCTTTCCCTGCCTGCGTGAAGCTGCATTACTGAGGGGCTACAGCGGTCAATTCTTCCAAAAAAAGAAAGAAAGAAAGAAAGAAACGGACTAATTTAAAGATCGAGCTGTGAGTAATATACATTTGAATGTTTCAAAAAGATATATTTGGTCGTGGGTGGTGAGTTTAAAAAAACGGAAATCGCTCCCACCCATTGAGAAAAACAGAAAGCAATTACTTTGCCAGAAGCTGGGAAAATGAATGCAAAGGACTAAATTTCCAAAGACTGTTTGTTAAACAGGAATTTAAACTGGGGGGAAAGCCCCCTGCAACCTGCAGTCGGGAGCCCGAGGGAACAGCAAGTGCAAGTGGATTTAAAAATTTCTCTAAACTCTGAGGTTGTGAATTGTCAGCAGTAAGTAGGAAATTGAGTTAAGACATTGAATATGGAATTGGAAACCTTATGGATTAAAAAAGATACAAGAAATATGAACTATGTGTCATTTGGACAGGATCTGTGTTTTTGAAAGATCGGGCTGAGAGTTCGGAGCAACGCCATTTCCCCTTCTTGCTCTGGCTGCGACCTTGAAAGAGGAAAACTAAACATGCTTTTCCTTCCTATAGACAAAACAACAGCTGGTGACCTGGACTTGCAGGAAAAAAATCCTTAATTCTCTCTGGGAAATAAGAGAAGATCTACGACAGAATACAGAAGTAATTGGAAAAATTTCCCAGAGCTGCAAAGAAATGGGTACAAATCAAAATATTCAAGTGGATCTAGATAAAGCAATGGTATCTAAACAAAGATTGACTGTTCCATCCATGAGAGGGAAGGAAAATGACCCAAGTTTACAACAAGGGAACTTTAAAGAAGAACCAAAGAAGTTTTTTAGCTTTTCCAGTGAGAGAGGAAGAGCGCCATGGATACTGGGAGCCAAATCCAAGGGAAATGGGGATTGTTAAAAGTTTGGAAAATGTCAGTTCGGATGACAGGCAGAAATCAGGAGAAAGAGAAGTGGGGAGGGTAACAGCGGGGGGGGAGAGATGGCTATTAAGAAAGAAGAGAGTGGCAGTGGGGTGAGAAAATATAAGAGGTATGAAATACTAGGTGTTATAAAAGGATTTGAAAAAGGACTGTTTTATGGGACAGTGGACAGGACCATGTATTGTCAAATCTTGGGTGAGCACCTCCTTCCCTCAGCCAGGGCATGGAAAATAGGTCGAGGATCGGCATTCCAGCATGACAATGACCCAAAACACATGGTCAAGGTAACAAAGGAGTGGCTCAGGAAGAAGCACATTAAGGTCCTGGAGTGGCCTAGCCAGTTTCCAGAACTTAATGCCATCAAAAATCTGTGGGGGGAGTTGAAGGTTTGAGTAGCTACACATCAGCCTTGAAATCTTACTGACTTGGAGAGGATCTGCAAGAGGAGTGGGACAAAATACCTCCTGAGATGTGTGCAAACCTGGTGGCCACCTACAAGAAACGTCTGACCTCTGTAATTGCCAACAAGGGTTTTGCCACCAAGTACTAAGTCATCTTTTGCAAAGGGATCAAATACTTATTTCACTCATTATAATGCACATCAATCTCTGACTTTTGTCTTCTGGGTTTCTGGGGTTTTTCCTGTTGTTATTCTATCTCTCACAGCTACAATAAACCTACTGTACCATTAAAATTATGGATTGGTAATTTCTTCGTCAGAGGGCAAATGGGCAAATTAAGCAGGGGATCAAATACTTTCCCCCCTCACTGTAACACTCTATATCTATCTATATCTATCTCTATCTATCTATCTATCTATCTATCTATCTATCTATCTATCATCTTTGTAATCATCTAGGTATCTATCCTATATCATCCATCAAGTCCATGACTTTATGTGTATTGCCCTACACATTGCAGACTTTAACATGAAAACTAAACTGAAAATAATCAGGAAGAACTTTCTGGTGGTGAGAGCTGTTCAAAAGTGGAACAGACTATGTCAGCAGGTTGTAGACTCACCTTCACTGAAGGTTTTTAGGCAGAGGTTGGATGACAATCTGTCAGGAATGCTTTGACTGAGATTCCTGCATTGAAGGGGGTTGGACTGGACGACCCTTGGGTTCCTTCCAACTCTAAGATTCTATGATTCTACAACTATAACCCAATTTTCATTGCAATATAGGAAATAGTCTCACATACCTTCTTAGTAGTATTCTATGCGTTCCAGAAATCGTCTTGGCTGTGAAAGACTCAAATGTTCTGGTGCATTTGATTTTGTAAGTTTGGTTTTTTTTTTCTTCCTTACAATGTGCTCACATCTTAAGGCGTCCAAAATAAGGAAAAGCCTTTGGAGACTTCAGACATATCCCATGTTGATTAAGAAGTTAATTACTATCAAGGCACCTTTTTCGAAGAAGAAGATTAAACTCTACAATAACACTAATTGATTCACTTGTACACATTTTAATAGCGTTTTAACATTAAGAGTAACGACTTTCATGTTTGATTTATTTTTAATTTATTATAACCTTATTATAAATACTCTTCCAATATCTCTTCATTGTTTGACTTAAACAATTTAGCAAACATCCAACAGCCAACTTTTCTATATTTGAATATAAAATGTATTTTTGTATATCAAAAATAAATGACCTCCTAAATGAGATAGGTTTCTGATAACCCTCTCTTCATATTGATGAAATTACAGATCACTCATAACCCATGTTAGGATTTGTGGCCGTCAGTCAAGTAAGCCAAAATAGTAAGAAAGTCCACACACACACACACAAATTCAGTATTGTTCTACTGTGTATGAAGTAGGGAATAATATTGATGTTGGCGTACTGCCCCAGTTCTCCTGGCATTAAGCCCAAAGACTTGTAGCTGAACATCTAATAATATATATATATATATATATATATATATATATATATATATATATATATATATATAATATATTAATTAAATTATTTTTATTGTGAAAATATACAGACAAATAAATATACATTCATACATTGTGTCATACATTAAATAAAGAAGACTCAGGTACTACTACAATCACTATCCTGTGTGCTTTATTACCCCCCACCACCACCTTTCACCAACACCCCTTCACACACACACACCTCATACAGTGCTTGGCTTCCAATCCTCTCAGCTGTAATATCTTCTATTTTCCATTATTCTTTTTTATATACTATTAATCCTAATATTCCTCATCTAATATTTTACATTCCTTCTTTTCTCCTTCTTGCTTATATCTATCACGGTACTTGTTTCATTCCGATAGGAGTTCAGGCTTTTCAATGTAGTTTTGTGTATATCCCTTGAAGGCCTTCCATTCCTTCTCTATCTTGTCTTTTGATACCCCTCCAATATTCCCCATTGTCTTGGTCAAATTATGGTATTCTATTAGTTTGGTAAGCCATTCTGTTTTTGTCGGAGTCACAACACTTCCAGTTTTTCACAACGAGCAGCCTTGCAGCCACTTTTGCATATAAAGAAAGCACCTTATCCTCTTCTTTTAAATTTTAGCAAAAAACGAATATCTAAACTTTTTTTCCATTTTATTATAAACTACTTCCCAAAACTGTTTGATTTCTGGACAATTCCACCAAATGTGGAATAGAGTGCCTATTGTCGAGCATCTCCAACAAATATTACCACAATTTTTATTCATTTTTGCAATTCTGTCTGGTGTTAAATACCATCTACGTTGGACCTTAAGGAAATTCTCTATTAATTTGTAACACGGTGGATTTCATATCTTTTTGCCATAATTTTTCCCATTGTTCAAACATTATATATTTGCCAATATCTTGTGCCCATTTAATCATTGATGCTTTGACCATCTCAACTTTTGTTTCCGATTCTAGGATCAAATTATGTAATTTGGATTTTTATTATTTTTCTTGAATTAAATATCTATCAAATTTGGATGTTTCTTTTTCAAAGCCTATCTTTTTGTCTTTCACTAATCTATGTTTAATTTGTATATACTGGAACCAATCGTAAACATGAATTTTGATTTCTGAATAATCCTTTAATTTCAATTCTCCATTTTCTTCTTGCAGCAATGTTTTATAAGTTACCCAATTTTCTCTCTTATAAAAAATTTTTACGGCTACAATTTCTAGTGGTGAAAACCACCATGGAATTTTGGGTTCTAAAATTTTCTTATATTTCTCACAAATTTTATAAATTGATTTCCTAATTATATGATCCAAAAATCCTTTATGCACTTTAACTTTTTCATTGATTAAATAGGCATGCCATCCAAATCTTGGTTCTATTCCCTCTAGATCCAATATGTCCGAATAGTCCAATTTTACCCATTCTTTCAACCAGGTTATGCCCACTGCATCCTGATAGAGTTCTAAATCTGGGAGGCCAAATCCTCCTCTTTCCTTCTTAACTATCATAATTTTATGTTATTTCCTTGGTTTTTTCCCTGCCGATACAAATTCAGCCAGATCTTTTTTTCCAATTATTGAAACATTTTAGTTTCTCCCATGTTTCCATATCTTTTTTTATTTCTTTTCAGATTTTCCCATAATTCTCATTGATTAGATCTGCAGTGTTTGGCGTCAAATTATTCCCGAGAAATTTTCTTTTCTTTTTAACCTCTAATATGGTGTTTTCTTGTAATTTCATTTTATCCGTTTCATTCATATTTTTAGCTAATATTTTCCGCCCCATAATTTAATTTGAAACCTGCCAATTTGCCATATTCGTTTATACACTCTATTGTTTGAGGTATGCTTTTAAAGGGGCTTTCCGTTGTGATCATAATATCATCAACAAATGCTCTGATTTTGTACCTTTTCTTTCCAACCACTACTCCTCTAATTAAATTGTTTTCTCTTATTTTCTTTAATAGAACCTCTAGGACTAAAGTAAACAGCATTGGTGATAAAGGGCAGCCTTGTCTTGTTCCTTTGAATATTTTAAATTCTACACCAATCTCTCCATTGATAATTATTTTCGCTGTTTGTTTATTATAAATTGCATTAATGCCTTTTTGGAATTTTTCACCTAATTTCAATACTTTTAATATTTTTCCTCATGAATTCCCATGATATTTTATCAAATGCTTTCTCTGCATCTATTGATATCAATGCCGCTTATTTATCCTTTCTGGTTTGTAAATATTCCAATATATCTACTATATTTCTAATATTAACTTTAATTTGTCTATCTTCAATGAATCCTGCTCCCAATTATTTTTCTCAATCTGCTAGCTAATATTCCAGCATAAATATTATAATCTGAATTTAACAGTGATATTGGTCTATAATTTGAAACTAATTCTGGATCCATACCTTGCTTTGGTAGGAGAGTTATATATGCTTGGATCCAAGACTCGGGCATGCTTCCTTTATCCATTGCCAATGTTACAACCTCTTTTAATGGTTCGATCAATTCATTTTCCAGATCTTTGCAATATTCTGGGCTTGGAGATTTTCCTTTTTTTCATCTTTTGGATTATATCTTTAATTTCTTTGTTTGATATTGATTCATTTAATATTTTATCATCTTCTCCCATTATCTCTATTAATCTATTTTTCTTTAGGTAATCTTCTATCTCATCTAAATGATTTTTTGACACAGAGCCCAGACGTCTTGGGAATATGACTAGAATAGGAAAATGGGGGGGGTGCAGGAGGTGAAAAAGAGGAAATACATATTATTTCAATACTGGACAAGATCAGAACATGATATATTGATATTTATTTATTTATTTATTTATTTATTTATTCATTCATTCTTGCTGTAAATCATTTACTATGATTTTATATATGCTGGAAGCCACCCAGAATGGCTGGGGCAACCCAGTCAGATGGGTGGGCTACAAATTATTATTATTATTAGTAGTAGTAGTAGCCATAGTAAGTCAGCAGATGTCCTTCCTTCAGTTGTCATTGCCAGCACAGAGATTGTTTCAAGATTGTTAGGAGATTCAAATTTGTGACTTTGACCCTTCACTTTAATACAAAGGGTCTAACAGCGGAATTAAACTAGTGTGCACAACAGATAGCGCTTTGTTGACTTGTGTGTTACCATGGGTTGAAGGCCTTAAGTACATGAACACGAGCACCTGGTAGAACATGGGCATAACTGTGGCAACCCAGTCAGATGGGCGAGCTACAAGTTAGTAGCAGTAGTAGCAGTAGTAGTTGTAGTAAGTCATTGCCAGGACAAATATTGTTTCAATATTGTTAGGAGATTCAAATTTTTGAGTTTGATCCTTCACTTTAAAACAAAAAGTTGTTGGGAAAGCCTTCATCCTGCACTATACCCAGTCCATGAAATTCATTGAATCCCAGAAGAATAAACTCAGTGATGGTTGTAGCATTTCCCATCACCATTTGTCCTGAAATAATAGCGAAAAATGAATGCAAACATCATAATTTGGTATGTAAAAAAGGGTCAGCTTATCCTGGAAGTGAGATATAATGTTATATTTGTGATAACCATAAGGCAGTGACAAGACTAACTGGGCACTGCTTCTTTATCTTAATTCCCCTACTGAGCAGTGGAGCAGAACTCAGACATTCAGAGCATTGGGTCCATCTCCACAAAAGTATTCTGGGAATTGCTATAACAGCATTTTCCTTCTCACAGATTTCCTTAGGGCTGCTTTGAAGTCTTTGTTCCGGATTGTGTAGATGAAAGGGTTCAACATGGGAATGAGACTTGTGCGCACAAGAGATACCACTTTGTTGACCCGGGTGTCACCTTGGGTTGTAGGCCTCAGGTACATAAACATATCTGCTGTGTAGAAGATGATAACAACAGTTAGATGAGAGGCACATGTGAAGAATGCCTTGGATCGCCCTGTGGCAGAAGGCATCCGAATGATGGTGACTATGATGTATGTATAAGAAATTAACGAGATACCCAAGGAACCCCACATGAAAATAGCACCATAAATGAGACCTATCAGCTCCATCAAAGTAGTATCAGCACAGGCCAATTTCAAAACAGGCCCAATATCACAGAAATAATGATCAATGACGTTTTGTCCGCAATATGGGAAAGTCCACACTGCAGCTGATTGAGGGGCAATGATAACAAATCCACAAAGCCAAGCCAACGAAGTCAGGAAGAGGCAGAGGTTGTTGGTCATAATGGTTTTATAGAGCAAAGGTTTGCAAATGGCTACATAGCGGTCAAAAGACATGAGGGTAAGAGTGATGAATTCAACAGACCCCATTGTGAAGACAATGAAACATTGTAACATGCAACATGCAAAGGAAACGTTGGTTTTGCCCAAGAAGGCATTGACCAGCATCTTGGGGACTTCTGCTGTGGTAGAGCAGATCTCAGCTGTGGAGAAGTTGACGAGGAAAAAGTACATTGGAGTATGGAGCATGGTCTCCATGAAAACAACAAAGATGATTAAGCTGTGTCCCAATAAGGAGATAAGATACATCAGTAGGAGCATGATATAAAATGCCATGTTCATTTCTTGAATTTCTGGAAACCCTAAAAGAATAAACTCAGTGACAAATGTTGCATTAGCCATCTCCATCGTTCCTTCCTTCTTTCCCGAAAGCACAGCAATAATATATGAAAACAATGTTATATTTAACTATTCATGGGAATAGTTTATATAGAAAGGGCAAATGACCTTGGTTAAGGGGGACATATTTTATATTCTCCCCGGAAAGAAAACTGTAAAATTCACAGTATTGTCTGAACAGAAGCATTCTTGCTGGATTTCTAAAACTTCCAGATTTTTCAAGTTACAGGTAGGTAACCGTGCTGGTCTGCCATAGTCAAAACAAAATAAAAAACAAAAATTCCTTCCAGTAGCACCTTAGAGACCAACTAAGTTTGTTCTTGGTATGAGCTTTCGTGTGCATGCACACTTCTTCATCATTGGTATAATAGTGTCATTTGATCTCTGCATTATAGAAGTTCAGCTCTAATCGGAAAACAGAAATATTGTGAGATAATCATGATCATATAAACAGGCATCATTAATCCAGTTATTATAAATCTATTAATAATGGGAAAAGGAAGAGCTTGTAAAAAAAAAGACAAAAAAGGAAGGTAAAGAAGGAAAAAGGGAGAGTGGAAAAATTCAATTAAATATTTTTCTTATTCTTATTTTAGGAAGAATGGTGATTGACAGATTGAGGTTAAATCCTGACAAGACAGTACTGTTTTGGGGGGACAGGGGGTGTGCGGGAGTGGGAGACTCCCTGGTCCTGAATGGGGTAATTCATTAAAGAAACCCAGATCTCATTTGCACTACTCAGTAAAATAAGCAAAACCAATCATTTGAATTGTAGGTTTCTGGGTGTTTTTTTTTTAAGAGTGCTGGGAGTTCTTAAAAGACCCCTATGCCCCTCACGAAGCTATAGTGCTTAGAGTGGTTGAACACACAAGTCCTCTTCCTAAGGAAGTCTAAAGTCCAGGTCTTAAATTTCTATTTGTGGGTGGAGAGAGAACAGTAATACAAACATCTTTAACAGCTTATACCATCCAACATTAGGAACAAGAGTGTGTTATAAAATATGAGTGTGTTAGTGAGCACTGCATGGAAAACTGCTGAATATGTGAAACTGACACGAAAAAAGACAATTTTTCATGGCAGTTTTCACCCACATATTTCTGCAGAAGTGTGAAGAACTGAATTTCAGATTGCGGGGAAAAATAAGAGAGGAGCAATCCATCCCTACCCTCAGTGCCAAAACTGACAAATCCTTCGAGCTCTAGTGTCAACAATAACAGTAGACAATAGAAAATACAATCAGATTTCATAAGAGACTTCCTTTGAAAAGGAAGTGTCTCATCATCTTTGCAAACAAAAGCATTATTTTGCATGAGCTAGAAAGCTCAGAATGACCTGTCACATTGCTGTATGTTCACCAGGAAGTGGATATACCTCAGTGGTGGAGCATCTCTTTTCATGCAGAATGTCTAAAGTCCAATCCCAAGCACTTCTCAGTCAAGCTGTCCCCTGTCTGAAACCCTGGAAAGCCACTGCTAGTCAGTGGAGACAGTGCAGAGCTTGATGGGAGCTTGACTCAGTACAAGGAAGTTTCCTGTTAGCAGACACCCCCTTTCTTTCTCTTACCTACCTCAAACCATCTTTGTAACAGAGAGCTTAGAGGGGGTCACCGTAGCCTTGAGGGCTGTGTATGCATGTATGTGGGGAACATAATGAACCACCTTTAAAACTGACCAATCAGTCAGCTGCAGGTAGCTAATTCACTTAAAGTGAAGGCGAGCTCAGAGAATTGTCCCCATGACATCCGAATGAAATTATTAAACATAGAACTATTCATTCATAAAACACCCCAGAAGCATACAGGCAAAGGTAAAAAGAAAAGAAAAGAAAAGAAAAGAAAAGAAAAGGACCCCTTGACAGTCATCTCGCTTTCAGGCCAAGGGAGCCAGCGTTTGTCTACAGACAGCTTTCCGGGTTATGTGGCCAGCAGGACTAAACTGCTTCTGCTGCAACGGAACACCATGATAGAAACCAGAGCGCACAGAAACACCACTTACCTTCCCACCGCTGTGGTATCTATTTATCTACTTGCACTGGCATGCTTTCTAACTGCTAGCTTGGCAGAAACTAGGACAGAGCAACAGGACCTCACTCCGTCATGGGAATTTGAACCACTGACCTTCTGATTGGCGAGCCCAAGAAGCTCAGGGGTTGAAACCACAGTGCCACCCGTGACCCTTCTGACAATAGAGCATCCTGAAAAGGTGCAACCCAGGTGCCACTTTACTGAGAATCAAGTCAAAGACATTCACATATCCACAGTCTTTAAAGACACATTCCCCCAAGACCCTCATGCACCTTGACATGTAGTCAGGGGGCAATATCCACAAGGAACATCCAAGATACCAATTCTGTTCCTTAAGACAGTTTGAGCTCAGTCTCTTCTCTCCCACATCCTGTATCTTCTTTGTCTCCCAAGGGAAGGAGACTTCCCACATCTCCACAAACCAATTAAGAAAACTAATTAATGTTGAGTAAGTTTTCATTTAAAAAAAAGGATGAGATGAATCTTCAAGGTAATTCCACGAATGACTAACTCAACACCTGTAAGATTATTTCCATAATAGTTTGTAGCTGGCATCTGTCTGTTTCAGAAGGCAATGGAGGAGTGAGCCTTTAGGGGTGAGGCCAAGTTCCTGGAAGGTTATAGAGCCTGCTGTGGCTGTAGAGACTGATACGGGAGAGACATGTTTTATTGCAGCTGGGACAGATGAAGGTGCCCGGTTGTGCTGCTGCAGGCTGTCTTCTCTCTGCGCTCCTCCCAGCAGTCATTCCTCTTCTGGTCATTGCGATGGATGCACAACCTGACTGTTTCATAAGAACCTGGCTACTGATTAGGCCAAAGCCCCTTCTAGTTCTGCATCCAGCTCTCACAATGGCAAACCCAGATGGCCATGGGAAGCCCACAAGAAATACATGAGCTCAGTAGCAGCAACTGCTACTCAGTAGTACACAGCCGTTATGACTAGTAGTCATCAATAGACCTGCCATCACATACCTTAATAAATATCACCCAACAATATTTGAAATTAGAGTGGCGATGGAAAAAAGGATTCCTCCATGAGAAAGGTTTGTTGCTGATTGCTATGGAGGAACCCAGAAGAACTGTCTCTATGAAAAGAACTAGAAGATAATAATAATAAATGCCTTCTCCTGGAGTCCAGTTCATTTGTCTATCGCATTAGAATGTCTCTTATTAAAACTACCCTATTTTTTGCTCCATAGGATGCACCGGACCATAGGGCGCACCTCATTTTTAGAGGAGGAAACAAGGAAAAAAATATTTTTCTGGTTTTCCTCCTCTAAAAGCCCTGTTTTTTTTTTGTTTTTTTGAGGATCAGCTAAAAGTTTTGCAGCTGTTTTTGCAAAGGCAAAAGGCCTTTTTTGGAGGATCAGCTAAAAGATTTGCAGCTTTTTTTGCAAAGGGAAAAGCCCTGGGGGGGGTTGTTTTTTGTTTAGGATCAGCTAAAGGTTTTGCAGCTATTTTTGCAAAGAGGAAAAGCCCCATTTTTATGGGGTTTAACTCACATTTCTGAAAAATCTTAAGGAAAGGGAGCCATTTCTACTGTTTCCAGACAGATAATCTAATCAGCCAGTCACATGTCCTGGGGAAACAAACAACCTCCCTCTGCAGCACATTCAACAAAGGAGGGCGGGGCTGAAAGGGAGCCGGGACTCTTATCTCTCTCCCGATCTCTTGCTGATCAGCTGCTGAGCGGGGTCCTTTCAACACCCCCTTTTCTCTTTGTAAAATAAAAAGCACAATCTGCTTTTGGCCCCTGGGCAATTCAGCTCCAGGGACCACCATTCGCTCCATAAGATGCACAGGTATTTCCCCATACTTTTTAGGAGGAAAAAAGTGTGTCTTATGGAGAGAAAAATACAGTATCTGCTGCAATTCGATTTTGCTGAAACTCAAGCTGAGCCAAAAGTTGCCAGTGGAAAATGTAAATGTACTAATGAGTTGTTTTTCTCATGGGAGGTGCAGTAAACTTGGAAATCCCATGATACTTGTTGTTCATTATGAAAAAAATAAAAATAAAAAATTCCTTCCAGTAGCACCTTAGAGACCAACTAAGTTAGTTCTTGGTATAAGCTTTCGTGTGCATGCACACTTCAGATTCATTATGCAAGTTCTTCAAAGTATGCACTCAAATTCCAAATGGAAGAAGACATGAAGCACTAATAGGAACAAATTAATAAGAAGCATGCAGTGATACAGGCCCAGCAGAGACAAGTCTCTGTGGCATCCCTTAAGCTGTAGAACTCTTTCCCTACAAATAGTTGTCTTCCACCTTTATTATACAGTTTTTGTCATATGAACCCCAAGGTGCTCAATATGTACTTCTATCCCCCTGGAATTTTTTTTAAAAAAGATTTTATCAAATATTTTCTTGAGATTAAAAGGTATGTTTGAGGACTATCCCTGCCTCTGGGTCTGGTCCTGACCGAATGGATACTGGAATCAGCAAGGGATACCCAAACGACCTGAAGTTGCTGCTGTGCAATGCCAGGTCAATGATGAATAAGACCACTGCCATCCACGACCTGATTGTGGATGGAGGACTTGACCTGGCATGTGTAACAGAGACTTGGTTGGATGAAGCAGATGGGCCTGTCCTTGCCGCTGCTTGTCCACCAGGTTTCTCTTATGCACAGCAACCCAGGCCTTGTGGGCGGGAGGGGGGGTTGCAGTGATTTTTAGGAAGTCATTAGTTTGCACCAGGCATCCTATTGGGAAGACCCAGTTCTCTGAGTGCATGTTCTGGAAGTTGGGCAATAGAGGCAGTACAGGATTCCTCTTGGTGTACCGACCTCCCCACTGCACCAAGGATTCCCTCCTGAGCTGCTTCAGGTCATGGAGGGTGTTCTCCTGGAGACACCTAGTTTGGTTGTCCTAGGGGATTTTAACATCCTTGCCAACAAGACCTTGTTGGATGTTAATTCAAGGTTCATTACTGTTCCACAGGAATATCTCTTTAAAAGTATGAAGGAGATTAATTGACCTAGTTTTCCAGCTGTGGGACAGTGCAGCAGGTGATGCTGAGTTTGTCTTGATTTGGGCGTGGCAGTAATCGGGTACGGTATATAAGGAGGTCTGCGTACCTTCCTTAGTGCCCTGGGTGGTGGGTCACCGTATGGGTCATGTTTCTGTAATGTAATGTTAGCTGATGTAATTTCTGTTATTTTTGCTTTTTATTAAATCCACTCCTAGTTTTGCTCTACAGTCTCCTCAACCTTCTTGTTGCGCAGTTGCTCAGCTTAATATGCCAACATCTGGTTATGGGCCCAGCCATTGAGTTGATGACTGTATAGTTTTGGAGTTGGAGAATAGCTTAAGAAAGGTTTTTTTTTGCTGCTGCTGTTGCGGTCCTGTGAGTCTGAGAAGCAGAATGGTGGACCGGGTTTCTGAAGTTGAGAAGGCTTTGACGTTTCCACAACTTACTGATGAAAATTATAGTTTATGGTCATTTCGGGTGGAGGCGCTCCTGACTTCACGAGATGTTTGGAAGTATGTAACTGAAAGCCCTCCTGACCCTATGACTGATGCCTGGTCGAAAGGAGATGCAAAAGCCAGAGCATTAATTAACTTGGCTGTGAGTGACCAGCAGGTAGTCTATATAAGAAACAAGAAAACTGCTAAGGAGATGTGGAACAGCCTTGCAGCAGTTCATGTCAGAAAGGAGTCAGCGTCTGCCTTAACATTCTTTAAGCAGCTGTACCAGACAAAGTTGCAGCCTGGTGGTGATTTGGCAGCACACTTGAGGCGTCTGGAGGCGATACGTGGCGAATTAATTCAAAGAGACATGGTAATACCTGACATTCAATATGTGTTTATTATTCTCTGTTCGCTTAACAAAGACTTTGATGCTATAGCTAGCCAGATATCTGCCGTTCCACCAGCACAACTAACTGTGGAAGGGGTAACGGCAAGATTAATGGGCGAGCTGGACAGAAGGGAGGCTTGTGAGATAAGCACTCCTATTTCTGGAGATAATGAGGAACGCCGTAAGCAAGTTTGTGGAGATTCAGCTGCGTTTAAAGCTGGCAAGCGTTGCTGGGTTTGCAATAAGCATGGACATGTTGCCAAGGACTGCAGATCTAAAAGGAAGCAAAATGCTCCCAGGACTGTTTCAGGTCGTAATTCACAGGCAACGCCCCAGCAGTCAGCAGCGTATCGTAAAGATGGACACGAGCCCCAAGCCTTTCATGCTCGGACTACAGGTCATAAAAGAGTTAAAGGGGCCACGTGGAGTTCTTTTGTTGTCGACTCGGGAGCAACGACCCATCTCTGTAATGACCGGAGCTTGTTTGTGTCTTTTGAAGAGGAGATTGGCAAGATACATTTAGCTAACTCTGACGTTATGCAGTCGTTTGGCAGAGGTACTGTGAAACTTGACTCTCTAAACATTACCATAGCAAATTGCACTTACTGCCCTTCAGTGGACAATTTATTATCAGTAAGTTGCTTTGCTCGACAAGGCATAACTGTGCGTTTCACTAAGAAAATATGTGAGTTTTTCAAAGGAAATGAACGTGTGTTATATGCCCGGGAGTCTGGGGGTTTATATAGACTGTATTTCCAAAAGTATTCACAACCACCTGTAGATTGCAAGGTAATACAGCCAAAACAGGGGCTGAAAAATGTAAAACCACATTCTGGATGTATTCATGAAGCGCACAGACTTCTAGGACATTTGAACTTTACTGATGTGCTTAAGACAAAGGATATTGTTGATGGACTAAACTTGAAGCCATGTAAATACTATATGCAATGTATATCCTGCTGTAAGAACAAGATAAAAGTTGCACGCAAGGGTAAATGCTCAGACAGAAAAGTAACAGACGTGTTTGAGCGTTTGCATTGTGATTTGGTTGGTCCACTCCCTAAATCATTGGGATCTTCACGATACTGGCTCACTTTGATTGACCAATTTAGTAAATATTGTTGGATTTTTACAATTGCTGATAAATCCCAAGCATTTGAGAAGTACAAAGTTTTTTGCAACTGGGTAAAAACCCACTTTAACAAACCTATAAAAAACCTATTTTCTGACAGAGGAGGGGAATTCATTTCTGAGGATTTTGAGAATTTCCTGGAAGCGCAGGGGACTACTCATGAGTTATCCTGTCCCCGAAGTCCCTGGCAAAATGGGCTTGTTGAAGTAGTACAGCGTGATTTGCAGGCAGGTGTTAAAACTTACCTGCATGATGCTAATTTGCCCAAAGAATTTTGGGCTGAAGCACTCCATGCATATTCTTATGTCAGAAATCGCTCTTATCATTCTGGTCTAAATGTCACCCCCTATGAAATGTTGTTTAAAAAGCGCCCTAATCTAAAATATCTGCGAATTTGGGGTTCAGATGTTATTATGCACTATCCTGCTAAGCACAAACTGGATGAGCGAAGTGTTCAAGGAAAGTTAATGGGCTACCAGCAGGGGGCGTACAGAGTTTACATACCAGCAACTGGCAAGTTTCATATTACCAGAAGCATGATACAAACTGTAAAATGGAATAGAGTTGCTGTTTTTCAAGATGATGATGGTAGAGATGATACTGAGGTGGAAGAAGCAGATGAAGAAATAGAACCTGCAGCAGGGGATAGTGGTGAATTTGAAGACGAGAAGCCTGGGTCTGATGATTTATTTCAAAATTTAAAGTCACAGACACCTGAGGAAAGGTTAAGCTCTTTTGAATTCCCTGATAGTAAGCAAAGTCCACAGGAGCTTTCTCAGTCTGACAATAATAATTTAAAGTCAGAAGCTAGAAGCCCAATTAGCTCCACTGATTCTGAAGGGTCTAGCTCTTCTTCAGGACTGAGACGTTCCCATAGAAAGAGACAGGAGCCAAAACGATTTTCAAAAGAACAGTTTAACACTGTGTATGCCAATAAGGCAACCTTTGAGCCTAAAAGCTACAATGATGTTCAGAAGTTACCTAAGCATGAAGCTGTAAATTGGTACAAAGCTATGGATTCTGAGATAGCTTCTTTAAAAGAGCATAACACTTGGTCTCTTGTACCACAAACCCCAGAGATGAGAGTCATTGATTCTAAATGGGTTTATAAAGTGAAAATGAATGACAAGAATGAAGTTGTAAGGTACAAGGCTAGATTAGTAGCCAGAGGTTTTCAGCAAGTTCCAGGTGAAGATTATGATTTGTGTTATTCACCAAGTGTAAAGTATGAAACTGTTAAGCTTTTGTTGAAAGATGCATCCCAACGTGGACATTCTGTTTATCATTTAGATATAAAAACTGCCTATTTGTTTGCAGATTTAAAGGAACAGATTTTTATGCGTGTTCCTGATGGTGTATTGGCTACCGAAGGATTAGTATGCAAACTGAATAAGTCCCTTTACGGTTTGCGGCAAAGCGGTAGAAACTGGCATCAGACTTTGGCGAAAGAATTGTTGGATTTTGGTTTTTCACAAGGAAAGGCAGATAACTGTGTGTTTATAAAAGAAAATGTAAATTCTGTAACAAAAATATGTGTGTTTGTAGATGATATATTAATTTCTACAAAAACTAAACGTGAATATAACCAAATAGTGTCATACCTACAGAAAAAGTTTGATGTGGTAGAATTAGGCAAAGCTAAAAATTACCTATCCATGCAAATTGAAGAAGGCAAGAATGGTTCTTTTCTGATTCATCAAACTATGAAAATTGATGATCTTATTGAAATGTTATGCTTAGAAAATGCAAATGGGAAAGAAACACCTATGGTGTGTGGTTTCACTTTTACAGACAAGGATAAACCATTCCTTAACAAAACCTTGTATCGTTCTGCCATAGGCAAGCTTAATTTCATTCAAAGAATTTCAAGACCAGATGTAACATACGCTTTTCATTTTCTGGCAAGATTTGTAGAAGAGCCTACTACCCAATGCTTTGCTGCTCTCAAAAGAGTGGTGATGTACCTTAAACATACCAGACATTATAGGTTGGAGATTACACCATCTATTGAAAAAGGTTTAGAAATATATTGTGATGCATCTCATGCAGTAGAACAAAATAGTTACAGAGGTGTATCTGGTATAATTATGTGTTATAATGGATGCCCTTTTGAATGGAAGTCACAGAACCAAACAATTGTTTGTCTCTCCACAACAGAGAGTGAGTTGTGCGCATGCACTCAGGCCATTCGTGATGTAGAATGGTATCTACAAATATTTGCAGATTTGCAAATGCAAGTCACACTCCCAGTAAAAGTTTTCCTTGATTCCCAGAGTGGACTTGCTATTCTGTGTTCAGAAACTAATACACAACGTACTAGAGTCTTAAGATTACGTTTACAGTTTGTAAAAGATTTGATTGCTGATAAAACAATTGAGTTTCAGTATGTTCCAGGTGACCATCAAATTGCGGACATTTTTACTAAGGCACTCCCGAAGGTCACGCATGAAAGACATGTACGAAATATATTGAATGTTTGTGTTTCACACTAATGAACCGCAGGGGATATGTTGGATGTTAATTCAAGGTTCATTACTGTTCCACAGGAATATCTCTTTAAAAGTATGAAGGAGATTAATTGACCTAGTTTTCCAGCTGTGGGACAGTGCAGCAGGTGATGCTGAGTTTGTCTTGATTTGGGCGTGGCAGTAATCGGGTACGGTATATAAGGAGGTCTGCGTACCTTCCTTAGTGCCCTGGGTGGTGGGTCACCGTATGGGTCATGTTTCTGTAATGTAATGTTAGCTGATGTAATTTCTGTTATTTTTGCTTTTCATTAAATCCACTCCTAGTTTTGCTCTACAGTCTCCTCAACCTTCTTGTTGTGCAGTTGCTCAGCTTATTATGCCAACAGACCTTACAAGGGGCGGATCGGGAAAGCATGGCCTCCACGGGGCTGTCCGTGAATAAGTCTGGCCCAACTCAATGCCGAGGACATGCCTTAGACCTGGTATTCACCTCTATGGATGCTGGTGATCTGACATTAAATAAAAGCAAAACTAAAGAAGTGCCATGGTCAGATCACTTCCTGGTGCAACAGGGCTTCTCCACGATCCTTCCCCTCTGCAGGGAAGTGGGACCGATTTGGATGGTCTGCCCCTGCCATTTAATGGATCCAAATGGTTTCCAGAGAGTGGTAGGGGATGCTTTATCCCATGTTGATGGCCTTTCAGCTGATTCCCTGGTGACCCGCTGGAATGTGGAGTTAACCAGGGCTATTGACTGTTTGGCTCCAAAGCGCCCTCTCCGATTGCATGGAGCCTGGACAGCCCCGTGGTTTTCCCCAGATCTGAGGGCAATGAAACAATCGCCGAGACAGCTAGAGCGTCAGTGGCATATAACTCATTCTGAATCTGACCAGACACGGGCTACAGCTCAATGTTGAGCCTACCAAGTTGTGGTAGCAACGGCAAAGAAGACTTTCTTCACCGCCTCTATTGCATCTGCAGAAAAAAGCAGCAGGAGACTGTTTCAGGTGGTTTGCAATTTCTGCTTCATCAGGGCCCTAGTACGGGCCACATGATCTCCTGAAATGATTTTGCAAAGTTTTTTGCAGATAAAGTCGCTCAGATTCGGGAAGAGGTAGACTCCACCGTGGGAGCAGGGCCGGGGTGGGAGAGTGCTAGAGTCCTGTCTAGTCCAGTTGTGTGGGATCAATTCCAATCTGTTACCTCCAAGGATGTGGACAGGCTGCTTGGACGAGTGAAACCAACCACCTGTCTCTTTGATCCTTGCCCATCCTGGCTTATAAAAGCCAGCCGGGAAGGGCTGGGCAGTGGGCTTCACGGGGTGGTGATTGTTTCTCTCTGTGAAGGAGCCTTCCCAGACCTGCTGAAATAGGTGTGGCCAATATGGCCACCTACCACCCAGTCTCAAATCTTCCATTCTTGGGCAAGGTGATTGAGCCAGTGGTTGCTGAACAACACCAGGCACGCCTGGAAGAAGCAGACCATTTGGATCCCTTCCAGTCAGGATTCAGACCTCATCATGGGACTGAAACTGCCTTGGTCGCACTGGTCAATGATCTCCGGGCTAGGGACAAAGGTGAGAGCTGTTTCCTAGTTCTGCTGGATCTCTCAGTGGCTTTTGACACCATCAACCATAACATCCTTCTGGACTGTCTAGAGGGGTTGGGAGCTGGGGGCACTGTTATACAGTGGTTCCGCTCCTTCCTCCTGGGCCGTGTTCAGAAAGTGGTGGTGGGGGATGAGTGTTCAGACCCCTGGGCTCTCACTTGTGGGGTACCTCAGGGTTCTGTCCTCTCCCCCATGCTTTTCAACATCTACATGCAGCCGCTGGGAGAGATCATCAGGGGGTTTGGGCTGGGTGTTCATCAGTATGCAGATGATACCCAGCTCTACCTCTCTTTCAGATCAGAACCAGTGAAGATGGTGAAGGTCCTTTGTGAGTGTGTGGAGGCAGTTGGAGGATGGATGGCGGCTAACAAGTTGAGGTTAAATCCTGACAAGACAGAAGTACTGTTTTTGGGGAAAAGGAGGCGGGCAGGTGTGGAGGACTCCCTGGTTCTGAATGGGGTAACTGTGTCTCTGAAGGACCAGGTGCACAGCCTGGGAGTCATTATGGACTCACAGCTGTCCATGGATGCGCATGCTCTAGTTATCTCTTGTGATGAATCAGGTCATAGTTAGGGGCTGTTTAGAGACCCATTGAGTTTTAAGAGTTAATGAAATCCCCAGTTAGAGTGACAGACACCCTTGGGAGGCGGGACATTCCGCTATTTAAAAGGAGGGAGCAGCCATTAGAAGGTTTTTGGTTGATTGTGTGTGAGGGTTGATTGGTTGAGTGGGTGTGAGAGGGTTGGAGAGTGGTGACTGAAGAAGGAGGGTGTGGGGCGAGGTTAGGTTTAGGTTAGGTTAGGAACGTTAAAGATGTGTTTATGTTTATGTTGATGAAACGAAGAATATACACTGATAACAAACTAAGCTTATGAACCTATACTGAAACCGCTATGCTCTGTACTAAATAAAGATCTCTTGTTTTTGAGCCAAGTCGTCGTTCTTTTGGTCCAGCAGGTTATATAAGCTCTTGAGGAGGGGAATTCAGGTAAAGGGCAAAACTATTCTGAAAGGCGATAGTTTGTGTCTTAGAGTTCCCTCAGGAGGGGCTAGTGGGCGAAAAACCTGGGATTGCCACAGAGTTGCTAAGAGGGCTTAGTCAACTGGTATAGTGAGGGGATCTAACAAAGAGAGGCCCCGAACTATAGGCAAAGGAGAGGTTAAACCCCAAAGCCCAGAGCAGTGGAAATAACCGGCCACGGCCGCTGGACAGGAAAACCCCTGTTACTAAGAAATTCCCAGTTTATTAAATAAAGGGAAAGACAATAACAGACGGACCTCAAAGGGACAGGTGGGGTGCATGTTAATCTGACCCAGAACACCTGAGTAAAAACGTAACTTAGTAACAAGGGGAGAGTCTGAGGTGGAGGTTCGTCGCATCTCTCATTTGGATTACTGCAATGCGCTCTCTGTGGGGCTACCTTTGAAGGTGACCCGGAAACTACAACTAATCCAGAATGTGGCAGCTAGATTGGTGACTGGGAGTGGCCATCAAGACCACATAAGACATCTTATTTCTCATTCTTGCAGATGTGTTATTTTGAAGTCCAATCCTGTATTGGAAGCAAGATTTCAGGGGGAAAATCCCACTGTGATCCCCTCCCACTCAGATGTATCCCTCTTGCAGTGCAGCATTCTTCCATCTCTATCATTAACAACAGATAACTTATTCTGCCCTGGAGACCTGAGTCTCTCAATAGTGGTGGAGTTGGGTACTATGGTGTCCTGGTGTGAGTCCAAAATTTGGTGCCCCACCCACAGTCCTTGCACTACCTCCCACCTCTTTCCCAAAGCTGGGGAAGTTCTAACTAAGGTTTGGGAAGGAGGCTTGAGGGCTCTAGGACCTTGTCAGAGCCACAACACCTGCTTTCCATAGCCTAATGCCTCTCTTACCTGGCCCTGGGGGTGGTGCCCCTTTGATTCCAGTGCACACCTCTTTGACAGACCTAAATCCACCCAAGAACTTAGGAGATTTACAGTTGGATGAGAGCAAAAACCCATCATAGTATAGCATATGCTATGCACCGGGGGCCTTCTGCTGGTTCCCTCACTGTGAGAAGTAAAGCAACAGGAAACCAGGTAGAGGGCCTTCTCAGTAGTGGCACCCACCATGTGGAATGCCCTTCCTTCAGATGTCAAAGAGATGAGTAACTAAATAACCCTTATTTATTTCCAAGGCATATGAGGAGATCCACATGTTATGGTGTATTTTTTAAATTAATCATTGAATTCAAAACACAATGCTGGAAGAGCTAAAATGGAATCCTCCTTTTCACATTTTTCCGCAGAGCTGCTTTGAAATCTTTGTTTCGGATTGTGTAAATGAAAGGGTTTAACAAAGGAATTAAAAAAGTGTGCACAATAGATATTGCTTTGTTGACTTGTGTGTTGCCATGGGTTGAAGGCCTTAAGTACATGAACATGAGCACCAGGTAGAACATGGTGACGACTATGAGATGGGAGGCACAAGTGAAAAATGCCTTTGATCGTCCAGTGGCTGAAGGGATTTGGATAATAGTGGCTATAATGAATGTATAAGAGATCAGTGAAAGGCCAAAGGAGCCCCACATGATGGCTGCACCATATAGGAGACCTATCAGCTCCATTAAACTGGTGTCGGCACAGGCCAGTTTCAGAACTGGTCCAACATCACAGAAGAAGTGGTCTATGACATTGTTTCCACAGAATGGGAAAGTCCACACTACTACGGACTGAGAAAAGACCATCACAAACCCTACAACCCAACTCATCAGGTTCAAGTTCAAGCAAAGTCTGTTGGTCATGATGGTTTTATAGAGCAAAGGTTTGCAAATGGCAATGTAACGATCAAAAGACATGACTGTGAGAGTGATGAATTCAACAGCGCCGACTGCAAAAACAATGAATCCTTGTGCCATGCAGCATGCAAAGCAGATTGTGGTTTTGCCTGAGAAGGCATTGACCAACATCTTCGGTACTTCTGTTGTTGTGGTGCAGATCTCAGCCATGGAGAAGTTGATGAGAAAGAAATACATTGGAGTATGCAGCATGGGTTCCATGCAAATAATGGTAATTACTAAGCTATTTCCTGTTAGTGTGAGAAGATACATCACTAGAAGTAGGGTAAAGAATGGCATCTTTAATCCATGAAGTTCAGGAAATCCCAGGAGAATAAACTCAGTGACAAATGACGTGCCATTGACCATGTCGTTTCTGTTGTGATATTATGACATGCCGAGCTGCGAACGCTGCAGCAAGGTCACAAGACTCAAGAGTCATGTTTCCACTCTGTGTGAAATACACTGGCCATACCAGCATCCCACACATGTGATGTCATTGTATTTTACTATTGTACTCTTTACTTTCAGTTCTGCAGCAGGAGATGCAGACGCTTTAAGAGACAGCTCTGAATTATGAGCTGCTACGCAGATGTATATATTCTGCACTTATCTACAATAAAGTAGATCTTAGCCAAAAGGCTTGTGTCTGTGTTGTTTTCAAGCTGGGAACAACCGCATATTACATTGTGCCCCTGGACTCCAGAAGCCAGAGGGCACGGAAGCTTCGTCCGCCTTTGGGGTCAGTCTCTCAGCCTGCCCCCGCGGGAAGTTTTCATAACATTGGTAGCAGAGGATGGTTTCCGAAGACATCGGACCTCTGATGACTTCTGCCTGATGTTTATCTGCCGGCAAAGAAAGCAGCTTTAATCTGCATACTTCGTTCCGGGGGAGTTTTCGTGCTGAAGACGGCCGTTTCCCACTGTGAGAAGACGCGTTAATTGACTGTGAGTAGCCGGACTGATTTACGACGCAATAAACCTCAGAAGGCTAGGTTTGTTTGCTTAAATTGCTTTCTGAAGTCAGAGAGTAAAAAGCCTGCTTTTTCGCCACTATGGCAAAGGATAGCAAGCAGAGCAGCAGCTCCCTTTGTCCAATGCTCACTGATGAAAATTTTCAGACATGGCGTATTAAAATGGAAGCTGTGCTTACCAGGCAGAATTTGCTTGATATTGTCACTAATGCCCCTCCACTGCTCCCTGGTGGTCGATGGCTGAACAGAGACAATCAGGCGAAGGCTACAATTGTTTTGCATCTTGATCAATCTCAGTTAATACACGTCAGAGATTTGATTCACGCTAATGATTATTGGATTGTTTTGCAAAATGAACATTTAAGGATTGCGGCAGGAAGTTCCATGCTTCATTTCCAACGTCTCACCAACCTTAGGCTAAAGGAGGGAGACAATTTGCGTTCGCATCTTAACCATATGAAAGAATTACGAAGTGAACTTGCACAACGCAACGTGCAATTAAACGAGGATGTGTTTTGTTTCATGGTTTTGAATAGCCTCCATGCCGGTTATAGTGCTATTGCATCACAGCTAGGTGCCCTGGATGCTCAAAACTTAACCGTTGCCAGAGTCTTCTCAACTTTGCTAAATGAGCAAGATCGTTGTGCTGCTCAAGATGAGGCTAATGGAAGGGGGAGTGAAGCGTCCTCTACCCCTCCTAGTGGTCCAATAGAGCATGTGCAAGCTCTTAAAGTCATACGCTGCACAAACTGTGGAATGAGAGGACACAGTTTCCAGACCTGCAGAAAACCCAAGAAGGGATCTATCCAGAGCCAAAACGCAGCTGGATCTACAGGCAAGGCGCAAGCCAAAGGCTCCAAAGGGCGCACAGTTGCATTGCTTACACAAGGCGTGCAGGACCAGGATGACATTGACATTGGCCTAGCGTGGGTTATAGACTCAGCTTGTTCGCACCACATGACCGCCAACAAACGTTTGTTTAAGACTTTTAAGAAGCAAGAATCCACCGTGTCGCAGGTGAGTGGAACACACCTGAAATCGACTGGAGTTGGAACTGTTTATCTTCAGAGTCTCCAGCTGTCTATCAGCAACGTGCTATATGTTCCAGAAATTGCCTACAACCTGCTAAGTGCACCGCAGCTTACCGAGAAGGGATGCGAGCTCAGGCTGCGCAAAGGACTGTGCACAATTTATAAGGATGGAGAAGCTATCCTTACAGCTCAGAAGAACAAAGATGGACTGTTTTTACTATCTTTTGAATCTACTGACTGTTGTTTTGATGTTGTTGATTCTTATTCTTTTGCAGGTGCTGCTAAGTCCAAGGAGACTACCAAACAGCCACGCAGAGAAAAGATCACAAGATGTTTCCAGCAGGTTTCTGCTGATGTAATAGGACTTTTGCCACAATCTAGAGGCGGAGCTACCTGTTATTTATTGCTGTCTGACCATTTCTCTAAATTCTCTTGGATTTACACTATGAAAAGTCCGCAGCAAGTCTTGGCCAAGTTCACTGAATTTTGTGCTAAGATAGATTTCATGCATGATGGCAAAATTGAATGTTTGTATACTAATCAATTACCAGTGTTTGATTCACAGGAGTTCAAGGAGTTCCTAAGTCAACATTGCATTCGGCACAAAGTTGCCGTCAGCCAATCATCGTGGGATAAAGATTTGTGTGTTAAAATTAACACAATACTACGTGAGGGTATGCAGGCGCAATTGCTAAGTGCAAAGCTGTCTGAACAGAATTGGGCTGAAAGCCTATCTGCCTTCACATATGCTTGGGTCAGGAGTATTCCAAAAGGAATGGAATGCTCACCTTATGAGATATTGTTTAACAGAAAGCCTTCTGTTAAGCATCTTAAGGTTTTTGGTTCTCAGATGTGGGTGGAATCACTTGAAGGGACAACCATCCAAGGCATCTTTATGGGCTATGAGAAAGGTCAATACAGAATTCTATTGCCTTCCTCAAACACAGTAATTCTTACTCAGGAGGTAGAACCTACTGTAAAGCCGGAGACACAGATTCTCCAAAGCTTTCCCATTGATGTCAATACATATGAGGATACTGACACCAGCAGTAGCAGTGCAAGCTCAACCACGGCTAGTTCCGACACAGGTGAAACTGTCATTGAGAGAGGAGCTCATGATAGTACCAGGCCATCATCAGATGATGATGTGCTAGGATCTTTAGAGCCACTGTTTACGATTGGTAAAGTTTCTCCAAAAAGTCCTGTTCAGGAGAAACTCAGCAAAGAAGATCTACATCTTGTGCGTAGATCTGAGAGAGTAACAAAGGGTCAGGCGCCCAAACGCTACTCCAAAGAGTTTGCAATCTCAGCTGTTGCAAATGTAGCTGTAGTTTGCACTCAAGACAGAGACACTCAGGCTCACTTCACAGATGTGAAAAAGCCACAGCAACAGGTTGCAAAGTTCAACACTGTTCCTGTCAACACACACAGAGCAAATGCTCTGGTCCCCTGGAGAGTTGGTTATCAAAGGCTCCAACTGGTAGAACCAGTCTCAGAGAGTTCCAAGGATGGAACAAAGACAACAGATTCATACTGTGTATATGATAACTGTTTGTTTACTTCTCTTAATGATGCCTTACTTTTCGCCGCTCTCACATTGTCTAATATCGGGGGAGGATGTTGTGATATTATGACATGCCGAGCTGCGAACGCTGCAGCAAGGTCACAAGACTCAAGAGTCATGTTTCCACTCTGTGTGAAATACACTGGCCATACCAGCATCCCACACATGTGATGTCATTGTATTTTACTATTGTACTCTTTACTTTCAGTTCTGCAGCAGGAGATGCAGACGCTTTAAGAGACAGCTCTGAATTATGAGCTGCTACGCAGATGTATATATTCTGCACTTATCTACAATAAAGTAGATCTTAGCCAAAAGGCTTGTGTCTGTGTTGTTTTCAAGCTGGGAACAACCGCATATTACATTGTGCCCCTGGACTCCAGAAGCCAGAGGGCACGGAAGCTTCGTCCGCCTTTGGGGTCAGTCTCTCAGCCTGCCCCCGCGGGAAGTTTTCATAACAGTTTCTTCCTTCCTTCCTGAAATAATGCATGCAAACAAAATTTTGTTTTTTTTTCCAGTGGGAGATCAGAAATACTAATATAAATATGAATATATATCACCACCTCCATTGGAGGAATTTTAGTGCCTCATCACAGCATATCCTCTGTGCCATGGCTTGGGGGCAAGAAAAGATGGATGTTGTGCTGCAAAATGTGCTTCTTTAAAACAATGGCAGAAGTTTGAGCAAAGCAGGAATGGAGACAACAGAGAAGAAAATCGTGGTTTTAAAGAATGGCAGAGGTTTGAGAAAAGTACTATGTAATGTTTGAGTGCTCCACATCCTTGTCTCTTTCACAAGAGTGAGCTGAGGAATGGAAGGGGGAGAAGTTTGAGAACAATGATAAAGGGGAGAAACTGAAAGGCAAAAAATGAGCATTTTAAAGAATGGCAAAAGTTTGAGTAAAGCAAGAAGTGGGTGACAAAGGGTCAAGATGAGTGACAGTTTAAAACAAGCTTGACATACAGCAAGAAGGGAGTTTTTCAAGGCTTTGTTGTGTTATTTTTTGTGTTGTTATACTCACCCCTGCTAGTTACCCTTGTTAAATAATCTCCTCAGTATTCCTCCATTCCTTTTCTATCCAAAACGCTGCTGTTTAAAATGGCAATTTTCTGCTCAGTATTGCTCAACCCCTGCTTTACTCAAACTGCCACGAATCAGATAGACAAATTTTCCCTCTTCTAATCCTCAGATGCATCATGTGAGAGAATCAAAGGATGCATAATGTATTTCACTCTTGGTGCTATTTGTGGTCTTTACAAATACAGTGGTACCCCCGGTTAAGAGCTGAATTCGTTCTGGAAGTCCATTCTTAACTTGAACCTATTCTTAACCTGAGGTACCACTTTAGCTAACAAGGCCTCCCACTGCTACCGCACGATTTCTGTTCTCATCCTGAAGAAAAGTTCTTAACCTGAGGTACTATTTCTGTGTTAGAGGAGTCTGTAACCTGAAGCATCTGTAACCCAAGGTACCACTGTATCTCAGAGACTGCCTCCTTCCATGCCAACTGTGTTGGGTACTAAGAATGGTGGAGGTTAGCCTCTTGGTTGCTCAACCACTCTCGGATTCTCAGGAGGTAGTGACCTAGGAGGACTGCCTGGCATCCTCATTTTACAGATTTCTGCTAATGCTGAAGAAACACCTATTTACCCTGATTTTTTTATACCTGAGACACATATTTTTTTTTTTTAGGATCCACCATATTTCTGTAGTTTTAATTTAACTGTTTTTAATATTCTGTTTTAATATTAATATTGTGTTTAATTGTTGTAACCCAGCCTGGGACCTTGGGTGAAGGGCAGGTAATAAATTTCATCAGTAGTTGTCATAACAGGGACAGGAGGAAGAAGAATAGTTTGGCCTTGATATCCCACCTTTCACTCCCCTTAAGGAGTCTCAAAGCGGCTAACAATCTCCTTTCCCTTCCTCCCCCACAACAAACACTCTGTGAGGTGAGTGAGGCTGAGAGACTTCAGAGAAGTGTGACTAGCCCAAGGTCACCCAGCAGCTGCATGTGGAGGAGCGGGGAAGCGAACCCGGTTCACCAGATTATGAGTCCACCGCTCTTAACCACTACACCACACTGGCTGACAGCAACAATAAGAAGTAGCATTGCAAGATTAAATGCAATAAGAAAAGATATTTCACCCATATGTGTACAGCACCCAGAACAAATGAATGGACAGGCTTGTTCTTAAGGTTATAGTCACCTTAAAGATACAGTAGCATATACCATCATGGGTTGCGTGCACAAATTGGGCTGCAAAATTGGAGAGACAATGAGGTATAGAAATTTGAGGTAGTCCTGTGTGCAAAGGGAGAAAGAGGAGTTAGGGAAAGGGGTTGAGGGTGGAAATGGGGGTGCAAAGCCTTTTTAAAGTGGGGAGTAGAAGACATCAGAATGGGGTGGATATGAAAGCAGGGGCAAAAAGGGGGGATGGTGACTTCAAAATTGTGTGAAAGGTAAATAGTAGTTGGGCGGAGGAAGATGCAGAAGGATACCATGGGGTGGTTTCATGCATGGGTTGTTGGAAAATAGAAGGAGGAGGAGGAGGTTGTGGAGGCATTGACCTGGGTGTGAAGGTGAAAACAGGAGAAAAGCTGGTCTGTGGAATAGCAGACAGAAGTGGATTCAGAAATGGGATTGAGAAGGTGAAAAGCAAGCTTAGTAATTGCATGGAGTGGGAAGCATAACTAGGAGCTTAATGTAGGGAGGGATGCAAGGGGAGTTGGCCTACATTGCTTTTGAATGATCAATTCCCAGTGTTTCTTCTTTTTTTAAAGAAAAATTTAGGGGTACTCTCATTTTCCTACTCATATTGATATACTGCTGCTCAATGAGGCCAAACTTAGATTCACAAAATGTTTAGGGATATGCGTTCCCCTGCGTGTGCCCCCCCCAAAAAGCACTGTCAGTTGCTATAAATGTATTAGGGTTACAAACAGAATCTGTTCCGGAGGTCCGTTCATAACCGGAAACCACTCATAACATGAGACGCACTTTTGCTAATTGTGCTTCCCAATGCACATGCGTCAGAGGCACACGATTTCTACTCGTATCCTGAGGCAAAGGTTCCAGGAGCTGCTGTTTCCAGGTTAGCAGAGCTCATAACCCAGAGTATGCCCAAACAGAGCCATTCACAACCAGAGATACAGTGAGGGGGGGAAGTATTTGACCACCTGCTGAATCTGCCCATTTGCCCACAGACAAAGAAATGACCAGTCCATAATTTTAATAGTGGATTCATTGTAGCTGTGAGAGACAGAATAACAACAGGAAATCCCCCAGAAACCCAGAAGACAAAAGTCAGAGATTGATGTGCATTATAATGAGTGAAATAAGTATTTGATCCCCTATCAACCAGCCAGATGTCAGGCTACCTGGTATCTTCACTGTATGTAATGAGCTGAGATTAGAAGCACCTGCTGTAAGGGACTTCCGGTCGATCACGAAGCCGCCATCAGTCGCAGGTCCGTTCAGCGGAGCGGACCTGAGCGCAGCAGGGACGGGGGATACTTCTTCAGCACAGAAGACCCCCAAAGAACCCCAAATCGAGCATTTTGGGGGCATGGTTGTCCGGTGGGTGCCAGAAGTGGGCTCCTCCCTCCCCGGTAAGTCTCTGTTTTGAGCCCCCAAGAGTGAGGGAGTGGAAGCCCCGGCACATCGGACATAACGCTTTCCCTGCCTGCGTGAAGCTGTGTTACTGAGGGGCTACAGTGGTCAATTCTTCCGAAAGAAAGAAAGAAACAGACTAATTTAAAGATCGAGCTGTGAGTAATATACATTTGAATGTTTCAAAAAGATATATTTGGTCGTGGGTGGTGAGTTTAAAAAAACGGAAATCGCTCCCACCCATTGAGAAAAACAGAAAGCAATTACTTTGCCAGAAGCCGAGAAAATGAATGCAAAGGACTAAATTTCCAAAGACTGTTTGTTAAACAGGAATTTAAACTGGGGGGAAAGCCCCCTGCAACCTGCAGTCGGGAGCCCGAGGGAACAGCAAGTGCAAGTGGATTTAAAAATTTCTCTAAACTCTGAGGTTGTGAATTGTCAGCAGTAAGTAGGAAATTGAGTTAAGACATTGAATATGGAATTGGAAACCTTATGGATTAAAAAAGATACAAGAAATATGAACTATGTGTCATTTGGACAGGATCTGTGTTTTTGAAAGATTGGGCTGAGAGTTCGGAGCAACGCCATTTCCCCTTCTTGCCCTGGCTGCGACCTTGAAAGAGGAAAACTAAACATGCCTTTCTTTCCTATAGACAAAACAACAGCTGGTGACCCGGACTTGCAGGGAAAAAATCCTTAATTTGCTCTGGGAAATAAGAGAAGATCTACGACAGAATACAGAAGTAATTGGAAAAATTTCCCAGAGCTGCAAAGAAATGGGTACAAATCAAAATATTCAAGTGGATCTAGATAAAACAATGGTATCTAAACAAAGATTGACTGTTCCATCCATGAGAGGGAAGGAAAATGACCCAAGTTTACAACAAGGGAACTTTAAAGAAGAACCAAAGAAGTTTTTTAGCTTTTCCAGTGAGAGAGGAAGAGCGCCATGGATACTGGGAGCCAAATCCAAGGGAAATGGGGATTGTTAAAAGTTTGGAAAATGTCAGTTCGGATGACAGGCAGAAATCAGGAGAAAGAGAAGTGGGGAGGGGAACAGCGGGGGGGAGAGATGGCTATTAAGAAAGAAGAGAGTGGGAGTGGGGTGAGAAAATATAAGAGGTATTAAATACTAGGTGTTATAAAAGGATTTGAAAAAGGAATGTTTTATGGGACGGTGGACAGGACCATGTATTGTCAAATCTTGGGTGAGCACCTCCTTCCCTCATCCAGGGCATGGAAAATAGGTCGAGGATGGGCATTCCAGCATGACAATGACCCAAAACACACGGTCAAGGTAACAAAGGAGTGGCTCAGGAAGAAGCACATTAAGGTCCTGGAGTGGCCTAGCCAGAACTTAATGCCATCAAAAATCTGTGGGGGGAGTTGAAGGTTTGAGTAGCTACACATCAGCCTTGAAATCTTACTGACTTGGAGAGGATCTGCAAAGAGGAGTGGGACAAAATACCTCCTGAGATGTGTGCAAACCTGGTGGCCACCTACAAGAAACGTCTGACCTCTGTAATTGCCAACAAGGGTTTTGCCACCAAGTACTAAGTCATCTTTTGCAAAGGGATCAAATACTTATTTCACTCATTATAATGCACATCAATCTCTGACTTTTGTCTTCTGGGTTTCTGGGGGTTTTCCTGTTGTTATTCTGTCTCTCACAGCTACAATAAACCTACTGTACCATTAAAATTATGGATTGGTAATTTCTTCGTCAGAGGGCAAAAGGGCAAATTTGGAAGGGTTCCAATACTTTCCCCCCTCACTGTAACACTCTATATCTATCTATCTATCTATCTATCTATCTATCTATCTATCTATCTAATCATCTAGCTATCTATCTATCTAATCATCTGTCTATCTATCCTATATCATCCATCAAGTCCATGACTTTACGTGTATTGCCCTACACATTGCAGACTTTTACATGAATACTAAACTGAAAATAATCAGGAAGAACTTTCTGGTGGTGAGAACTGTTCAAAAGTGGGACAGACTATGTCAGCAGGTGGTAGACTCCCCTTCGCTGAAGGTTTTTAGGCAGAGGTTGGATGACAATCTGTCAGGGATGCTTTGGCTGAGATTCCTGCATTGAAGGGGTTGGACTAGTTGACCCTTGGGTCCCTTCCAATTCTAAGATTCTATGATTCTACAACTATAACCCAATTTTCATTGCAATATAGGAAATAGTCTCACATACCTTCTTAGTAGTATTCTATGTGTTCCAGAAATCGCCTTGGCTGTGAAAGACTCAAATGTTCTGGTGCATTTGATTTTGTAAGTTTGGTTTGTTTGTTTGTTTTTCTTCCTTGGAACGTGCTCACATCTTAAGGCATCCAAAATAAGGAAAAGCCTTTGGAGACTTCAGACATATCCCATGCTGATTAAGAAGTTAATTACTATCAAGGCACCTTCTTCGAAGAAGAAGATTAAACTCTACAACAACACTAATTGATTCACTTGTACACATTTTAATAGCGTTTTAACATTAAGAGTAACTACTTTCATGTTTGATTTATTTTTAATTTTTTTAACCTTTTATAAATACTCTTCCAATATCTCTTCATTGTTTGACTTAAACAATTTAGCAAATAGCAAACAGCAAACTTTTCTATATTTGAATATAAAATGTATTTTTGTATATCAAAAATAAATGACCTCCTAAATGAGATAGGTTTGTGATAACTCTCTCTTCATATTGATGAAATTACAGATCACTCATAAATAACCCATGTTAGGATTTGTGGCAGTCAGCAGATGGGCCTGATTTCTGGACAATTCCACCAAATGTGGAATAGAGTGCCTATTGTCGAGTTGCATCTCCAACAAATATTATCACAATTTTTATTCATTTTTGCAATTATGTCTGGTGTTAAATACCATCTTCGTTGGACCTTAAGGAAATTCTCTATTAATTTGTAACACGGTGAATTTCATATCTTTTTGCCATAATTTTTCCCATTGTTCAAACATTATATATTTGCCAATATCTTGTGCCCATTTAATCATTGATGCTTTGACCATCTCAACTTTTGTTTCCAATTCTAGGATCAAATTATATAATTTGGATTTGTTTTATTTTTCTTGAATTAAATATCTATCAAATTTGGATGTTTCTTTTTCAAATCCTATCTGTTTGTCTTTCACTAATCTATGTTTAATTTGTATATACTGGAACCAATCGTAAACATGAATTTTGATTTCTGAATAATCCTTTAATTTCAATTCTCCATTTTCTTCTTGCAGCAATGTTTTATAAATTGCCCAATTTTCTCTCATATATATATATATATATATTATGGCTGCAATTTCTAGTGGTGAAAACCACCCTGGAATTTTGGGTTCTAACATTTTCTTATATTTCTCACAAATTTTATAAATTGATTTCCTAATTATATGATCCAAAAATCTTTTATGCACTTTAACTTTTTCATCAATTAAATAGGCATGCCATCCAAATCTTGTTTCTATTCCCTCTAGATCCAATACGTCCGAATCGTTCAATTTTACCCATTCTTTCAGCCAGTCACGCCTACTGCATCATGATAGAGTTCTAAATCTGGGAGGCCAAATCTTCATCTTTCCTTCTTAACTATCATATCTTATTTTATGTTATTTCCTTGGTTTTTTTCCTTGCTGATACAAATTTAGCCAGTTCTTTTGTCCAATTATTGAAACATTTTTCTCCTCCTAATATCGGGATACTTTGGAATAGGAACATCATCCTTGGCAATATATTCATTTTTATTACTAATGTCTTCCCTAATGGAGACGAATTTAGTTTCTCCCATGTTTCCAGATTTTTTTAAATTTCTTTTCAGATTTTCCCATAATTCTCATTGATTAGATCTGCAGTGTTTGGCGTCAAATTAATCCCGAGAAATTTTCTTTTCTTTTTAACCTCTAATATGGTAATTTCTTGTAATTTCATTTTATCCGTTTCATTCATATTTTTAGCTAATATTTCCCCCCCCCATAATTTAATTTGAAACCTGCCAATTTGCCATATTCGTTTATACACTCTAGTGTTTGAGGTATGCTTTCAAAGGGGCTTTCCGTTGTGATCATAATATCATCAACAAATGCTCTGATGTTGTACCTTTTCTTTCCAACCACTACTCCTCTAATTAAATTGTTTTCTCTTGTTTTCTTTAATAGAACCTCTAGGACTAAAGTAAACAGCATTGGTGATAAAGGGCAGCCTTGCCTTGTTCCATTGAATATATTAAATTCTCCATCAATCTCTCCATTGATAATTATTTTCGCTGTTTGTTTTTTATAAATTGCATTAATGCCTTTTTGGAAATTTTCACCTAATTTCAATTCTTTTAATTTTTTTTCATAAATTCCCATGATATTTTATCAAATGCTTTCTCTGCATCTATTGATATCAATGCCGCTTGTTTATCCTTTCTGGTTTGTAAATATTCCAATATATCTACTATATTTCTAATATTATCTTTAATTTGTCTACCTTCAATGAATCCTACTTGATTATTATGTACTTTATTCCCAATTATTTTTCTCAATCTGCTAGCTAATATTCCAGCATAAATGTTATACTCTGAATTTAACAGCGATATTGGTCTATAATTTGAAACTAATTCTGGATCCATACCTTGCTTTGGTAGGAGAGTTATATATGCTTGGATCCAAGAGTCAGGCATGCTTCCTTTATCCATTGCAAATGTTATTACCTCTTTTAATGGTTCGATCAATTCATTTTCTAGATCTTTGTAATATTCCACTGGTAAGCCATCTGAGCCAGGAGATTTTCCTTTTTTCATCTTTTGGATTATATCTTTAATTTCTCTGTTTGATATTGATTCACTTAATATTTTATCATCTTCTCCCATTATCTCTATTAATCTATTTTTCTTTAGGTAATCTTCTATCTCATCTAAATTATTTTTTGACACAGAGCCCAGACATCTTGGGAATATGACAAGAAGAGGAAAAGGGGGGGGGGATGCAGGAGGTGAAGAAGAGGAAAGACATATTATTTCAATACTGGACAAGATCAGAACATGATATATTGATATTTATTTTATTTTATTTATTTATTCATTCATTCTTGCTGTAAATCATTTACTATGATTTTATATATGCTGGAAGCCACCCACAATGGCTGGGGCAACCCAGTCAGATGGGTGGGCTACAAATTATTATTATTATTATTAGTAGTAGTAGTCATAGGAAGTAAGCAGACATCCTTCCTTCAGTTGTCATTGCCAGCTCAAAGATTGTTTCAAGATTGTTAGGAGATTCAAATTTGTGACTTTGACCCTTCACTTTAATACAAAGGGTTTAACAAGGGTATTAAACTAGTGTGCACAACAGATAGCGCTTTGTTGACTTGTGTGTTACCATGGGGTGAAGGCCTTAAGTACATGAACACAAGCACCAGGTAGAACATGGGCATAACTGTGGCAACCCAGTCAGATGGGCAAGGTACAAGTTCGTAGCAGTAGTAGCAGTAGTAAGTCAGCAGACTGCATTACTTCAGTTGTCATTGCCAGGACACAGGTTTCAAGATTGTTAGGAGATTCAAATTTGTGAGTTTGATCCTTCACTTTAAAACAAAAAGTTGCTGGAAAAGCCTTCATCCTGCACCATATCCAGTCCGTGAAATTCATTAAATCCCAGAAGAATAAACTCAGTGATGATTGTAGCATTTCCCATCTCCCTTTGTCCTGAAATAATAGCGAAAAATGTATGCAAACATCGGAATTTGGTACGTAAAAAAGGGTCAGCTTATCCTGGAAGTGGGATATAATGTAATATTTGTGATAACCATAAGGCAGTGACAAGACAAACTGGGCTCTACTTCTTTATCTTAATTTCCCTACTGAGCAGCGGAGCAGAACTCAGACATTCAGAGCATGTGGTCCATCTCCACAAAAGTATTCTGGGAATTGCTATAACAGCATTTTCCTTCTCACAGATTTCCTTAGGGCTGCTTTGAAGTCTTTGTTCCGGATTGTGTAGATGAAAGGGTTCAACATGGGAATGAGACTTGTGCGCACAAGAGATACCACTTTGTTGACCCGGGTGTCACCTTGGGTTGTAGGCCTCAGGTACATAAACATAACTGCTGTGTTGAAGATGATAACAACTGTTAGATGAGAGGCACATGTGAAGAATGCCTTGGATCGCCCTGTGGCAGAAGGCATCCGAATGATGGTGACTATGATATATGTATAAGAAATTAACGAGATACCCAAGGAACCCCACATGAAAATAGCACCATAAATGAGACCTATCAGCTCCATCAAAGTAGTATCAGCACAGGCCAATTTCAAAACAGGCCCAACATCACAGAAATAATGATCAATGACGTTTTGTCCACAATATGGGAAAGTCCACACTACAGCTGATTGAGGGAAAATGATAACAAATCCACAAAGCCAAGCCAACAAAGTCAGGAAGAGGCAGAGGTTGCCGGTCATAATGGTTTTATAGAGCAAAGGTTTGCAAATGGCTACATAGCGGTCAAAATACATGAGGGTAAGAGTGATGAATTCAACAGACCCCAATGTGAAGACAAAAAAACCTTGTAACATGCACCATGCAAAGGAAATGTTGGTTTTGCCCGAGAAGGCATTGACCAGCATCTTGGGGACTTCTGCTGTGGTGGAGCAGATCTCAACTGTGGAGAAGTTGACGAGGAAGAAGTACATTGGAGTATGGAGCATGGTCTCCATGAAAACAACAAAGATGATTAAGCTGTGTCCCAATAAGGAGATAAGATACATCAGTAGGAGCATGATATAAAATGCCATGTTCATTTCTTGAATTTCTGGAAATCCTAGAAGAATAAACTCAGTGACAAATGTTGCATTAGCCATCTCCACCGCTGCTGCCTTCATTCCTGAAAGCACAGCAATAATATATGGGAACAGTATTATATTCAACTGTTCATGGGAATAGTTTATAGTAAGGAGACATATTTTATATTCTTCCCTGAAAGAATATACTGTAACATCACAGTATTCTCTGAACAGAAGCAAACTTGCTGGAATCGTAAAACTTCCAGATTTTTCAAGTAATGGTAAATACTTTGTCCTGCAATATATAATTAATAAACGAAATTCACTTGAAGACATTAAATTGTTTTTTTTAAAACAGATTTTATTATTTTCTACTATTAAGCAACACATAAATCAACATTTAAACACTTAAACAAAAACAATTAACAAAATATAAATGAGAAAGAAAAAATGAACATAGATACATTAAACAATATAAAAATGACAAAAATGACAAAAATAAAACCATACCACCCAAACCAAAACAAATAATTCATTGTAGAATTCTAGTTTGACTCTTCTTTTAAGGGGGGACTTCCCCCGTGCTCTCAGCTGCATTCAATATCAATATACTTTGGTAACTTTGTAACTAGTTTCTTAACATTTACCACTATTCTTAATAATCATAAAGATACTCACTTAGCAATTATAAATCATCACTTAAACAGTATATCCTTAGATATCTCTAAACATATTACAGTTCATAACCTTACTTCTTATGTATCATTTTCCTGTAACATCAACTAGCTTAAGCCGTATAAACAAACAGATTCTGCTTCAAATATCTAGCTTTTCACGATTTTTTAAATAGTCCTTAAATTTCTTCCAATCCTGTTGCACCTTCTCCTCCCTCTGGTCTCGGAGTCTCGCGGTCAGTTCAGCGAGTTCCATAAAGTCCATTAATTTCATCTGCCATTCTTCGACTGTCGGGATCTCCTCACCTTTCCAGTTTCTTGCAAGTAAAATTCTAGCAGCTGTTGTGGCATACATAAAAAACACTCTATCCTGACTGGGTATCTCATGGTTATACATGCTCAAAAGGAAGGCCTCTGGTTTCTTACCAAAAGTAATTTTCATTACTTTTTTAATTTCATTATAAATCTTCTCCCAGAAAGCCTTAACCCTTGGGCATGTCCACCACATATGATAAAAGGTACCTTCTACTTCTTTGTATTTCCAACACATATTACTTGTAACGTGATACATCTTTGCTAACTTCACTGGTGTTAGATACCATCTATATATCATTTTCATAATATTTTCTCTTAAAACGTTACAAGCAGTAAATTTAATACCTTCCTTCCACAACTTTTCCCAGTCATCCATCATAATATTGTGCCCAACATCTTTTGCCCAATCTATCATTGTAGATTTAACCAATTCATCTTTTGTATGCCACTCTAGCAACAAGTTATACATCCTGGAAAGGTTTTTAGAGTTCGGTTCAATCAATTCTGTTTCTAGCTTTGATTTTTCTATTTGAAAACCAATTTTTTTATCTAATCTAAAAATTTCATGAATTTGATGATACTGCAACCAGTCGGTGACCTCCTCTTTCATTTGATCATAGCTTTTCATCTTAAAAGTTCCACCTTTCCATTGCAGTATATCTACATATCTTGGCCATCTTGCGGACATATTAGGTCTCTTATACGCCTTCGCCTCAACAGGTGATAACCACCTAGGAGTCTTTCTCTCCAACAAGTCTTTATTTCTCATCCAAACCTGATAAAGGGCTTTTCTAACTATATGATTCTTAAAGGCCTTGTGGGCCTTCACCTTATCATACCAAAGGTAAGCATGCCATCCAAACACGTTATCAAAACCTTCCAAGTCTTGTACGTCAGTATTATCTAATTTAAACCAGTCTTTCAGCCAGCAAAAGACCGCCGCCTCGAAATAAATCCTTAAATCTGGTAGGGCGAATCCTCCTCTCTCCTTAGAGTCTGTCAATATCTTAAATTTAATTCTTGGCTTCTTCCCCTGCCAGATAAACTTCGTCAGGTCCTTTTGCCATCTCTTAAAACAGTCTAGTTTATCTAAAATTGGAATCGCTTGGAATAGAAACAGCATCCTTGGTAATACATTCATCTTAACGGCAGCAATTCTGCCCATCAGTGAAAGTTTCAATCTTGTCCATACCTCTAAGTCTCTTTTTATCTCGGTCCACACTTTTTCATAATTGTCCTTATACAGGTTTAGATTTTTTGCAGTTAAATTGATTCCTAGATATTTTACTTTCTTTACAAAATTAAGGCCAGTGCGATCCTGTAATTTCTGTGTCTGCACAGGATTCATATTTTTGGTCAAAACTTTGGTCTTCACCTTGTTTAGTTTAAAGCCGGCTACACGTCCAAAAGATTCGATTATCTCTAAGGCTTTGGGGACACTGCTTTCAGGTTCTTGTAGGGACAACATCAAATCGTCCGCATAGGCTCGTAATTTGTATTCCTTCTCACCCACCTTTATTCCTTTAATCTGTTTCTCCATTCTTATCATATTTAAAAGGACCTCCAGGACTGTAATAAACAACAAAGGGGAGATAGGGCACCCTTGTCTTGTTCCTTTCTCTATTCTAATTTCCTCCGATATCACACTGTTAACTATAATTTTTGCTTTTTGTTCTGAATAAATGGCATTAATGCCATTCAAAAATCTTTGTCCAACTGCCATCCTTTCTAAATTTTTCTTCATAAAAGTCCAAGATATATTATCAAAGGCTTTTTCTGCATCTATAAACATTAGTGCCGCATCTGTATTTATATTTTTTTCCAATTTCTCTAAAATATCCACAATAATTCTCGTATTATTACTTATTTGTCTTCCTGGCAGAAAACCTGCCTGGTCTTTGTGAATATGATCTTTCAGCACTCTTTTCAATCTTGTAGCCATGACATTAGCATATATTTTATAGTCCACATTTAAAAGCGAGATCGGACGGTAGTTTTTCATCAAAGTCTTATCCGAGTCTGGTTTCAAAATCAGTGTGATATAGGCCTCTTTCCATGTCTCTGGTGCCCTACCTCCTTCTAATAGCTCATTGCAAACTTCTTTCAAAGGCTGAGACAGCCAATCTTTTAACGATTTGTAATACTTTGCAGTTAATCCATCTGGTCCTGGGGCCTTTCCTGTCTGCATGTTGTCAATTGCTTCTTCTATTTCCTGCATGGAAATCGGGTGGTTGAGCATGTTTATCTTATCTTCCGGGACTTTATGTAATCCATTTTTTTCCCTCTGTTTTATCTTCCTTGTACAATTGTTTGTAAAATCTTTGAAAACACCATCTAATTTCCTCTGGGTTCTCCACAGTTCTTCCGTTGACTACCAAGTTGTTAATGGTATTCATTTTCTGTCTTTTTTTCAGCTGCCAAGCTAATAATTTCCCACATTTATTTGCCGATTCAAAGGTTCTTTGCTTCATCAGTTTTAGCTTCCATTCAAGATCTTGATTCATGATTTTTGCATATTGGGATTGCAAGTATTTAATTTCTTTTTGAATTTTTTGACTTTTAGGGTGACCTCTTAATTCTTTTTCTTTTCCTTTAATTAATTTCAAAAGTCTATCCATTTCTATATTTTGCAACTTCTTCTTTTTTGCTTTTTCACTTATGAGGAACCCTCTCATCACCGCTTTACTTGCATCCCAAACAATTCTCTTTTCCACTTCAGCATTTAAATTAATTTGAAAATATTCCCTCATCTTCTTTGCAGCTCTTTCTACCAACTTGGCATCTCTCATCAATGCATCGTCCATTCTCCATCTAAAGGAGTCCTTGGAAATTATTTTTAAATTCAATTGTACCGGATTATGATCCGAATATGTTTTGGGACCAATTTCTGCCTTTTGTATTTTTGGTGTCAATTCATTTGAGATCCAGATGTAATCTATTCTCGACCATGACATCTGAGATTCTGAAAAATAAGTTGCCTCTGTTTCAGTTGGATTTCTCAATCTCCATGCATCTACCAGATTCAAATTGTCCACCATATCAAAGAAAGTCTTTGGCAATTTCCCATCATTTGTTATTTTGGTTCTTTGAGATCTATCCATTAACGTGGAAACTGCTCCATTAAAATCACCGAGACAAACTATTTTGTAATCCAAATAGTCCATTAGCAATTCATGGATTTTTTTGTAGAAAATTGACTTTCCTTCATTTGGTGCATAAAGTCCCAATATCAAAATTTTTTCGCCTTGTACTTTTATCTCAATAGCAATGTATCTCCCTTCTTCATCTTTGAATAACTGTCTTGGGCTATATTTTTCTTTTACATAGATTACCACACCTCTTTTCTTGACTTTATCCGATGAAATGAATTCTTGGCCTAATTTTTTGTTTATTAAAATTCTTCTGTGTTGTCGGACTACATGGGTCTCCTGTAGACAGATATCCAATTTCTTCTTTTCCAAACTATAAAAAACTCTGCGTCTCTTAGGTCTCTGGTTCAATCCCCGAACATTCCACGTCATCAATTTTAAGGCCATCTTTTAATCTGTTCCTCCAGTTGCCTCTCCTTTCTTGTCTTTTTCTGGTACTTCTAATCCCGGCGTCCCTGGCAATGGGAGCCGGTACAGAAATGCAGTTCCTTTAAAGTCTTCCAAATACTTATCCAGGAATTTTTGCTTATCGGTCAAGGATCTTATCCTAATTTTCCTCCCCTTGAATGTAAACGCCAGACCCTCTGGGAACTCCCAACTGTAAGGAATCTTCCTTGCTCTCAATTCAGAAGCCAAATCGTTATAAGAAACTCTCTTATCCAGGAAGTATCTGGGGATGTCTTTGAGAAATATTATCTTCTTCTGCTGAACCTCCAGGTTGTTCTTATAATGTAGGTCCAAAATCAGGTTTCTTTGGTATCTATCCTGTAAAACAATGAAACAATCGTTGACCCCTTTGGAACCTTTCTTTCCTCTAGATCCAAATCTAAAGGCCTTCACTATGTATGCTGAGACCTCACTCTCCTCCAGCTGCCAGAATGTGGAGAATTCTTTGACTATAAAGTCCTTCAAACTGTCCTTTTCTAATTCAGGAAGTCCTCTTAAGCGAATGTTCCGTTCTCTCTCTCGGAGTTGCAAAAAGGCAAGAGATTCTTCTAAGTTCCTTTGCTGTGAGCCGATTTTTTCAATTTTATCCAAATCAATATTCTCCAATTTCGTCTCTACTGTTCTTATTTTTTTCTTTGACATCTTTAAATTCCTCAGTCTCCTTTTTCAAAACCGTCACCTCTTTGGCAATTTTGTCAATTTGCTCTCTGTTTTGCTTGACTCCTTCCTCAATAGCACCTATAGATTTTTCCAATCTCTGCGTGGAATCTTTTATTTCAGTTTGTAATTTTTCTGTGGCTATATTCACTGAGGTTTGTGTCTGTTTCACATCTTCTCCTATTTTTCCCACCTTTTCTGACAAATCCAAAATAGTTGCATTTAGCTTCTCAATCGCCGATGCCATCTGTTCTGGAGTAATTCCTGATATTGAAGCTTTTCGTGCCTCTTTTGCTGTAACCTTGGATCTTGTACTATCTTGCATCTCCAATACACTCCGCAGCTGGAATTTCAAGGTCACTTTATTTGTTGTAATTGTCTCAGACATTCACAGGAGTCCAAATCAAAACAATCCTTTAAATAAACACCAGGTGGCCCGCATAGTCCTTCAGAGAGCGAAGGGATCACAGAGCCAGAAGTCCCAAGCAGTTCCAACCAACACCACTAGTAATCCAAATAGACCAAGTGTTCCAAAGTTTCTAAGTAATCCAAAATTTTAAAAGTCTATCAAAAGTCAAGAAAAACAGTTTCCTCCAAAAGTCCAAGGCAGCACTGTACTATTCTTCTTGCAATGTAACCACCAAGTCCATAAAAATAACTGTAGCCAGCCCTAAAAGTATAAAATGTCTCCACTAGTAAACAGTAGCAAAAATAAATGGCAACAGAGTATCGCAGCCCGCTACTGACCCCGGATCCTATCCAGAGGGGGAGCGGTGTGTTCTTTTGCCTAAACACTTATAATTCAGTCTTATAACACAGTCTAAATAACTTTAAAACAACTTTTAAAAAGTTCAGCAGAACTGTCCAAACTTTTTCCGCTAGTCGCGGCTTAGCTCCTTTGCCGTTACCCTAAACTAGTAAACAGTCTGCAAGAGAACGGGCTTCCTTTTTACGTTCTCCCTGCAAGTCCAAATTTCCTTTAAAACTTTAAAGTCAATTAAAAGTGTTACTCACAGAGCTTTCTAATTTGTAATCCATTTAGGAAGTGCTGGGCGCTCGGATCCGTCAGCAGCGCTGCTTTGTTCCTCGGATTCAGTAGCCTCTTCAGTCCCGTGCCGGAGCCTCGCTCGCCCGATTTTCCCCCTTACGAGGGTCGATCGGGAGCGGGGACGACACGTCTGGGACCCACGAGACCGCCTGTCCGCGGGACGCTCTTCCCGCGGCTTTAGGGGGCCCATAGCGCGGGTACGGTAACCCCAAAACTCACGAGGAACCGGAGCTTCTCAGCTCCCGCCTGACATGGCCGGCGCCAAACCGGAAGGTGAGTGATCAATTTAATGTCTTCGTCACTTGAAGACATTAAATTGATCACTCACCTTTTATTTTTATTTTTTTAACTTCAAAATAACTGAAATATTGTTAAATAATCATGACCATATAAACAGGTATCATTAATCCACTTATTATAAATGTATTAATAATGGGGAAAAAGAAGAGCTTACAAAAATTAACAAAAAGATAGGTAAAGAAAGAAAAAGGGAAAGTGGAGAAATGCAATTAATTTTTTCCCCTTATTCTTATTGGAAGATGGATGGCAGTTGACAGATTGAGGTTAAATCCTGACAAGACAGAAGTACTGTTTTGGGGGGACAGGGGGTGGGGGTCTGCCTGGTCCTGAATGAGGTAATTCATTAAAGAAACCCAGATCTCATTTGCACTACACAGTTAAAGAAGCAAAACCAGTCGTTTGAATTGTAGGTTTCTGGGTTTTTTAAGAGTTCTGGGAGTTGTTAGAAGACCCCATGCCCCTCACAAAGCTATAGTGCTTAGAGTGGTTGAATGCACAATTCCTCTTCCTAAGGAACTCCAAAGTCCAGGTTTTAAATTTCTATTTGTGGGTGGAGAGAGAATAGTAATACAAGCATCTTTAACAGCTCATACCATCCAACATTAGGAACAAGAGTGTGTTATATTAGGGACTACTTTTAAAATATGAGTGTGTTAGTGAGCACTGCATGAAAAACTCTGATGAATAGGTGAAACTGACAGAAAAAAAGACATTTTTTTCATGGCAGTTTTCACCAACAAATTTCTGCAGAATTGTGAAGAACTAAATTTCATTTTGTGGGGGGGGGGGAATGAGAGAGGAGCAATCCATCCCTACCCTCAGTTCCGAAATTGACAAATCCTTCAAGCTCTACTGTCAACAATAACAGTAGACAGTAGAAAACACAATCAGATTTCATAAGAGACTTCCTTTGAAAAGGAAGTGTCTCCTCATCTTTGCAAACAAAAGGATTATTTTGCATGAGCTGGAAAGCCCAGAATGACCTGTCACATTGCTGTATGTTCACCAGGAAGTGGATATACCTCAGTGGTGGAGCATCTCTTTTCATGCAGAAAGTCTAAAGTCCAATCCCAAGCACTTCTCAGTCAAGCTGTCCCCTGTCTGAAACCCTGGAGAGCCACTGCTAGTCAGTGAAGACAGTGCAGAGCTTGATGGGAGCATGGAATCAGTACAAGGCAGTTTCATGTTAGCAGACACCCCCTTTCTTTCTCTTACCTACCTCAAACAATCTCTGTAACAGAGAGCTTTGTGGGGCTCACCGTAGCCTTGAGGGCTGTGTATGCGTGTATGTGGGGAACATAATGAACCACCTTTAAAACTGATCCATCAGTCAGCTGGATGTAGTTAATTCACTTAAAGTGAAGGTGAGCTGAGAGAATTGTCCCCATGACATCCAAATGAAATTATTAAACATATAACTATTCATTCACAAAACACCCCAGAAGCATACAGACAAAGGTAAAAAGAAAAGAAAAGAAAAGAAAAGAAAAGAAAAGAAAAGGACCCCTTGACAGTCATCTCGCTTTCAGGCCAAGGGAGCCAGCGTTTGTCTACAGACAGCTTTCCGGGTTTATGTGGCCAGCAGGACTAAACTGCTTCTGCTGCAACGGAACACCATGACATAAACCAGAGCGCACAGAAACACCACTTACCTTCCCACCGCTGTGGTACCTATTTATCTACTTGCACTTGCATGCTTTCAAACTGCTAGCTTGGCAGAAGTTAGGACAGAGCAACAGGATCTCACTCCATCATGGCGATTTGAACCACCGACCTTCTGATTAGCGAGCCCAAGAAGCTCAGTGGTTTAGAGCACAGAGCTACCCGTGTCCCTTCTGACAAATGTGCATCCTGAAAAGGTGCAACCCAGGTGCCACTTTACTGAGAATCAAGTCAAAGACATTCACATATCCACAGTCTATAACGACACATTCCCCCAAGACTCTCATGCACCTTCACATGTAGTCAGGGGGCAATATCCACAAGGAACATCCAAGATATCACTTCTGTTCCTTAAGACTGTGCGAGCACATTCTCTCCCCTCCCACATCTTGTATCTTCTTTGTCTCCCAAGAGAAGGAGACTTTCCACATCTCCCCAAGCCAAGTAAGAAAACTAATTAATGTTGAGTAAGTTTTCTTTTTTTAAAAGGATGAGATGAAACTTCAGGGTAATTCCACACTAATTTAACAGCATGGTGTAGTGGTTAAGAGCGGTGGACTCATAATCTGGTGAACTGGGTTCGCGTCCCCGCTCCTCCACATGCAGCTGCTGGGTGACCTTGGGCTAGTCACACTTCTCTGAAGTCTCTCAGCCTCACTCACCTCACAGAGTGTTTGTTGTGGGGGAGGAAGGGAAAGGAGATTGTTAGCCGCTTTGAGACTCCTTAGGGTAGTGATGAAGCAGGATATAAAATCCAAACTCTTCTTCTTCCTCTTCAAAAACCTGTAGGATTATTTCCATAATAGTTTGGAGTTGGCATCTGTGTGTTTCAGGAGACAGTGGAGGAGTGAGCCTTTAGGGGTTAGGCCAAGTTCCTTGAAGGTTATAGCGCCTGCTGTGGCTGTAGAGACTGATATGGGAGAGACATGTTTTATTGCAGCTGGGACACATGAAGGTGCCCGGTTGTGTAGCTGCAGGCTGTCTTCTCTCTGCGCTCCTCCCAGCAGTCATCCCTCCTCTGGTCAATTCGATGGATGCACAACCTGACTGTCTGACGCCAGGCACTGTGGTCATCTGCAAAGGATTCCCACATGGCAGGGCTGATGTTGTCAGCCTTCATGTCACTTTTGCTGAGATCTTTGTAACACAGGGTTGGTCTGCCAATGGCAGGAGTCAACAAACCTTTTCAGCAGGGGGCCAGTCTCCTGGCCCTCAGACCTTGTGGGGGGACTATTTTTTGCATGGTGGGGGAATGAACAAATTCTTATGCCCCACAAATAATCTAGAGATGCATTTTAATTAAAAGCACACATTCTACGCATGTTAAAAAAAAAAGCTGATTCCTGGACCGTCCACGGGCCCAATTTGAAGGTGATTGGGCTGGATCCAGCCCCTGGGCCTTAGTTTGCCTACCCATGGCCAATGGACCTGGTGCTTGAAGCCAGCTCCTTGTGATGCACATCCTTGGGGATCCTGCCATCTTTCATTGTGTGGACGTGTAGATGTCCCTGATACATGTGTGGGGAAAATCTATGGGAGAAAGGTTTTCTGGCAAGTGACATTTGGCCAATGTAACATGGCCAACGTAATGTGTGACTATTCATTGACAGACACCCAGAAAATAGCATTAGCTATGAAAGACCCGAAAGTTCTGTGGCATTTGATTTTGTAAGCTTATTTTTTCTTCCTTGGAATGTGCTCACACCTTAAGGCTTCCAAAATAAGGAAATGCCTTTGGAGACTTCAGAGATATCTCATGCTGATTAAGAAGCTAATTACTATCAAGTCACCTTCTTCGAAGAAGAAGATTAAACTCTACAACAACACTAATTGATTCACTTGTACACATTTTAATAGCGTTTTAACATTAAGAGTAACTACTTTCAAATTTTGATTTATTTTAAATTTATTTTAACCCTTTTATCAATACTCTTCCAATATCTCTTCATTGTTTGACTTAAACAATTTAGCAAACATCCAACAGCCAACTTTTCTATATTTGAATATAAAATGTATTTTTGAATATCTCTCTTACATTTATAAACATAAAATATCATTTTTTGTAAAAAATAAATATATGAACCCATCAAAAATAAATGACTTCCTAAATGAGATAGGTTTGTGATAACTCTCTCTTCATATTGATGAAATTACAGATCACTCATAACCCATGTTAGGATTTGTTGCAGTCAGCCAAAGAAGCTAAAAAAGTAAGACAGTCCACACACAAACGAAAAAAAAATCAGTATTTTTCTACTGTGTATGAAGTGGGGAATAATATTGATGTTGGCGTATTGCCCCAATTCTCCTGGCATTAAGTCCAAAGACTTGTAGCTGAACATTTATTAATTTATATATAATTTACATATAAAAAATATTTTTTTAACCAGAGGAATATGACTAGAGGAGGAAAATTGGGGGTGGGGTGGATGCAGGAGGTGAAGAAGAAGAAGAAATAGATATTATTTCAATACTGGACAAGTTCAGAACATGATACATTGATATTTATTTATTTATTTATTCATTCATTCATTCTTGGTATAAATCATTTACTATGATTTTATATATCCTGGAAGCCACCCAGAATGGCTGGGGCAACCCAGTCAGATGGGTGGGCTACAAATTATTATTATCAGTAGTAGTAGTAGTCGTAGTAAGTCAGCAGACGTCCTTCCTTCAGTTGTCATTGCCAGCACAAAGATTGTTTCAAGATTGTTAGGAGATTCAAATTTGTGAGTTTGATCCTTCACTTTAATACAAAAAGTTGCTGGAAAAGCCATGCATTAATAACAGATAGCTTATTCTGCCCTGGAGACCTGAGTCCCTCAATAGTGGTGGAATTGGGTACTAGGGTGTTCTAGTAGAGGGCCTTCTCAGTAGTGTCACCCACCCTGCGGAATGCCCTCCCTCCAGATGTTAAGGAGATGAGTAACTTAAATAACCCTTGGTATTTCCAAGGCATAGGAGGAGGTCCACATGTTATGGTCTATTTTTAAAAATTAATCATTGAATTTAAAACACAATGATGGAAGAGCTAAAAAGGAATCCTCCTTTTCACATTTTTCCGCAGAGCTGCTTTGAAATCTTTGTTTCGGATTGTGTAAATGAAAGGATTTAACAAGGGAATTAAACTAGTGTGCACAACAGATAGCGCTTTGTTGACTTGTGTGTTACCATGGGTTGAAGGCCTTAAGTACATGAACACGAGCACCAGGTAGAACATGGGCATAACTGTGGCAACCCAGTCAGATGGGCGAGCTACAAATTCGTAGCAGTAGTAGCAGTAGTAGTTGTAGTAAGTCAGCAGACTGCATTCCTTCAGTTGTCATTGCCAGGACACAGGTTTCAAGATTGTTAGGAGATTCAAATTTGTGCGTTTGATCCTTCACTTTAAAACAAAAAGTTGCTGGAAAAGCCTTCATCCTGCACCATATCCAGTCCGTGAAATTCATTAAATCCCAGAAGAATAAACTTTGTGAGTTTGATCCTTCACTTTAAAACAAAAAGTTGCTGGAAAAGCCTTCATCCTGCACCATATCCAGTCCGTGAAATTCATTAAATCCCAGAAGAATAAACTCAGTGATGATTGTAGCATTTCCCATCTCCCTTTGTCCTGAAATAATAGCGAAAAATGTATGCAAACATCGGAATTTGGTACGTAAAAAAGGGTCAGCTTATCCTGGAAGTGGGATATAATGTAATATTTGTGATAACCATAAGGCAGTGACAAGACAAACTGGGCTCTACTTCTTTATCTTAATTTCCCTACTGAGCAGCGGAGCAGAACTCAGACATTCAGAGCATGTGGTCCATCTCCACAAAAGTATTCTGGGAATTGCTATAACAGCATTTTCCTTCTCACAGATTTCCTTAGGGCTGCTTTGAAGTCTTTGTTCCGGATTGTGTAGATGAAAGGGTTCAACATGGGAATGAGACTTGTGCGCACAAGAGATACCACTTTGTTGACCCGGGTGTCACCTTGGGTTGTAGGCCTCAGGTACATAAACATATCTGCTGTGTAGAAGATGATAACAACAGTTAGATGAGAGGCACATGTGAAGAATGCCTTGGATCGCCCTGTGGCAGAAGGCATCCGAATGATGGTGACTATGATGTATGTATAAGAAATTAACGAGATACCCAAGGAACCCCACATGAAAATAGCACCATAAATGAGACCTATCAGCTCCATCAAAGAGACCTATCAGCTCCATCAAAGTAGTATCAGCACAGGCCAATTTCAAAACAGGCCCAACATCACAGAAATAATGATCAATGATGTTTTGTCCACAATATGGGAAAGTCCACACTACAGCTGATTGAGGGAAAATGATAACAAATCCACAAATCCAAGCCAACAAAGTCAAGAAGAGGCAGAGGTTGTCGGTCATAATGGTTTTATAGAGCAAAGGTTTGCAAATAGCTACATAGCGGTCAAAAGACATGAGGGTAAGAGTGATGAATTCAACAGACCCCATTGTGAAGACAACGAAACCTTGTAACATGCAACATGCAAAGGAAACGTTGGTTTTGCCCGAGAAGGCATTGACCAGCATCTTTGGGATCTCTGCTGTGGTGGAGCAGATCTCAGCTGTGGAGAAGTTGACGAGGAAGAAGTACATTGGAGTATGGAGCATGGTCTCCATGAAAACAACAAAGATGATTAAGCTGTGTCCCAATAAGGAGATAAGATACATCAGTAGGAGCATAATATAAAATGCCATGTTCATTTCTTGGATTTCTGGAAATCCTAGAAGAATAAACTCAGTGACAAATGTTGCATTAGCCATCTCCACCGGTGCTTCCTTCATTCCTGAAAGCACAGCAATAATATATGGGAACAGTATTATATTCAACTATTCATGGGAATAGTTTATAGTAAGGAGACATATTTTATATTCTTCCCTGAAAGAATATTCTGTAACATTCACAGTATTCTCTGAACAGAAGCACTTGCTGGATTCGTAAAACTTCCAGATTTTTCAAATAATGGTAAATACTTTGTCCTGCAATATATAATTAATAAACGAAATTCACTTGAAGACATTAAATTGATCACTCATTTTTTTAACTTCAAAATAACTGAAATATTGTTAAATAATCATGATCATATAAACAGGAATCATTAATCCACTTATTATAAATGTATTAATAATGGGAAAAAAGAAGAACTTACAAAAATTAACAAAAAGATAGGTAAAGAAAGAAAAAGGGAAAGTGGAGAAATGCAATTAATTTTTCCCCCTTATTCTTATTGGAAGATGGATGGCAGTTGACAGATCGAGGTTAAATCCTGACAAGACAGAAGTACTGTTTTGGGGGGACAGGGGGTGGGGGTCTGCCTGGTCCTGAATGAGGTAATTCATTAAAGAAACCCAGATCTCATTTGCACTACACAGTTAAAGAAGCAAAACCAGTCGTTTGAATTGTAGGTTTCTGGGTTTTTTAAGAGTTCTGGGAGTTGTTAGAAGACCCCATGCCCCTCACAAAGCTATAGTGCTTAGAGTGGTTGAATGCACAATTCCTCTTCCTAAGGAACTCCAAAGTCCAGGTTTTAAATTTCTATTTGTGGGTGGAGAGAGAATAGTAATACAAACATCTTTAACAGCTCATACCATCCAACATTAGGAACAAGAGTGTGTTATATTAGGGACTACTTTTAAAATATGAGTGTGTTAGTGAGCACTGCATGAAAAACTGTGATGAATAGGTGAAACTGACATGAAAAATGACAATTTTTCATGGCAGATTTCACCTACAAATTTCTGCAGAAGTGTGAAGAACTAAATTTCATTGGGGGGGGGAATGAGAGAGGAGCAATCCATCCCTACCCTCAGTTCCGAAACTGACAAATCCTTCAAGCTCTAGTGTCAACAATACAGTAGACAATAGAAAACACTATCAGATTTCATAAGAGACTTCCTTTGAAAAGGTAGTGTCTCCTCATCTTTGCAAACAAAAGGATTATTTTGCATGAGCTAGAAAGCCCAGAATGACCTGTCACATTGCTTTTTGTTCACCAGGAAGTGGCTATACCTCAGTGGTGGAGCATCTCTTTTCATGCAGAAAGTCTAAAGTCCAATCCCAAGCACTTCTCAGTCAAGCTGTCCCCTGTCTGAAACCCTAGAGAGCCACTGCTAGGCAGTGAAGACAGTGCAGAGCTTGATGGGAGCATGGACTCAGTACAATGCAGTTTCCTATTAGCAGACACCCCCTTTCTTTCTCTTACCTACCTCAAACCATCTTTGTAACAGAGAGCTTAGAGGGGGTCACCGTAGCCTTGAGGGCTGTGAATGTGGGGGACCTTTAAAATTGATCCATCAATCAGCTGCATGTAGCTAATTCACTTAAAGTGAAGGCGAGCTGAGGGAATTGTCCCCATGACATCCGGATGAACTTATTAAATGCAGGACTATTCATTCAGAAAACACCTCAGAAGCATACAGACAAAGGTAAAAAGAAACAAAGAAACAAAGAAAGATAGGTAAAGGACTCCTGGACAGTCATCTCGCTTTCAGGCTGAGGGAGCCAGAGTTTGTCTACAGACAGCTTTCCAGGTCATGTGGCCAGCAGGACTAAACTGCTTCTGGTGCAACAAAACACCATGATAGAAACCAGAGCGCACAGAAACACAGCTTACATTCCCACCATAGTGGTATCTATTTATCTACTTGCACTGGCGTGCTTTCTAACTGCTAGGTTGGCAGAAGCTAGGACAGAACAACAGGATCTCACTCCGTCGTGTGGATTTGAACCACCAACCTTCTGATTGGCAAGCCCAAGAAGCTCAGTGGTTTAGACCACAGCACCACCCATGTCCCTTCTGATAAATGTGCATTCTGAAAAGGTGCAACCTAGGTGCCGCTTTACTGAGAATCAAGTCAAAGATGTTCACATATCCACAGTCTATAATGAAACATTCCCCCAAGACCCTCATGCACCTTCACATGTAGTCAGGAGGCAATATCCACAAGAAACGGCCAAGGTATCAATTCTGTTCCTTAAGACTGTGTAAGCTCATTCTCTCCTCTCCCACATCTTGTATCTTCTTTGTCTCCCTAGAGAAGGAGACTTTCCACATCTCCACAAGCCAATTAAGAAAACTAATTAATGTTGAGTAAGTTTTCTTTTTAAAAAAGGATGAGATGAATCTTCAAGGTAATTCCACAAGTGACTAACTTAACACCTGTAAGATTATTTCCATAATAGTTTGTAGCTGGCATCTATCTGTTTCAGGAGACAATGGAGCAGTGAGCCTTTAGTGGTGAGGCCAAGTTGCTGGAAGGTTACAGCGCCTGCTGTGGCTGTGGAGACTGATATTGGAGAGATATGTTTTATTGCAGCTGGGACAGATGAAGGTGTCTGGTTGTGCTGCTGCAGGCTTTCTTCTCTCTACACTTCTCACAGCAGTCATTCCTTCTCTGGCCGCTGCTGTGGATGCACAAGCTGACTTTCAAGAATGAGCCACCTCCTGGTGGAACATGAAGAGGCTGGAGCTGATCAAAGAAGTCTGAAGAGTCAGCGAATGTGAGGGATTCTAGACAGGAAGCAAAACAAGAGACATATGGGGCAATGGTTCAATATATTCTGTAGGATCCAGAAGAAGTCTTCAGAAGGGTCACCTTGATTGATAATGCCGGTGGCTTTGTTAGAGCTGTCTGGAGCTATCTGTTTGTTTTTGCAATAAATCCTCCTTTTTAATTACCTATGCTTACTGTGTTATCAAGCCGGGATCCTGGACTCCTGACACTGACTGTCTGACTCCAGGCACTGTGGTTGTCTGCAAGAGATTCCCATATGGCAGGGTTGATGTTGCCAGCCTTCCTGTCACTTTGGCAGAGATCTTTGTAACACAGAATTGGACTGCCAATGGGCCTGGTGCCTGAAGCCAGCTCCTTGTGGAGCACATCCTTGGGGATCCTGCCATCTTTCATTGTGTGGATGTGTAGATGTCACTGAGACATCTGTGGAGGGTGGTCTATGGGAGAAAGGTTTTCTGGCAAGTGACATTTGGCCAATGAAACATGGCCAATGTAATGTGTGAAAATTCATTGATAGACACCAAGAAATAAATGCTCCAAACCAAAACACTATGCACATGACACTTTACAAGTTTCTGGTCAACATACAATCATTGTGGGAAGCTGTAAAGCCCATGGGAATTTTTTCAAAGCTGTGGCAACACCCTAATGATTTATTTATTTACAAAAAATATTTATCATCATTTGCAGGGAAGACAAATGTCACAGAATTCCGTTTTTAAGAAGAGGATTCCATATTAATGAATATATTGCATGACTTATCCAAACCAAAATAATCTTGTGTGTGACCTCTGAAGAAGAAACCAAACATCCATTTGAAATGATAGAGTAATATACAGTAAATAACGCAAGGAATTAGAGCCAAATACCTTTTTTTTTTACTAGCACAGGGGATTTAATGGTACAATATAACTGCAATTATGTATTGCTTCAATGATGCTGGGTGGAGAAAGAGAGGGACAGGAATAGCAAACATTTCCATCTTAATGCATAATTATTTACAAGACATTGGTGTGCAGGGGTCCTATAGCATGAACAGGGTCGGTTGCAGCAGATCTCCATCTTAGCTGGCTGCTTCTTGACTCAGCTGGGTTGAGCTGGTCTTAAGTGCCCAACCCAGGTTAAGCTGAAGGTTCAGCTGAAGATACACAGGTGTAAATTGTCATCCTGACTACTTATAAATTCTGCAAAAGGGGTTTCTGGGGGTGTAGCAGAGACAGGACCAGAGGGGTGGTGGGTGGCTTAGGCTGGATCCCAAGCCTGTTTAGCTTGATCATGTGACCTGGCAACCCAGCATTGAACCTTATTTTAAAGGCTTGTTCTTACCTTTGTCGGGTGGAACAGCAGCAGGACCCCTGAGGCTGAACAGGGTTGGGATTTGATGCAACTACATGCCAGCTTAATTTACGCCAGTTTGCTTTACACAAACTTTTTCTGCATAGGATAGCTCCCTAAAATTTAATTCAGTGCAAATTGCAAGATTATTGCTTTTTATTTTAGGTCTCCCAAAATTGAGAGGTTAGATTATGAGCCGGCGGTGATATATTCGTTTATTTAAGTGAACTCTGCACTTACAAAAAACACCCACTTATAAAAAGCACAATATCAAACAGTATATAATTACAATGAAATAAGTAAAAAAAAATTACATTACTCTATATACAAATCCTGCTTGCATCACCCTCTTATGCATAAATAAAAGGGATAAAGCTTCAAATAGTAAGTCATCATGCATCTGATTTAGCAAACCAGCTTAATATGGAAAAATACACAGTGTTTCTGTTTTTAGAACAAATTTTCATTCAGTTGCAATTGCTGCTGTCCAGGTACAAGTCTGTGAAAGGGTGGGGTGGGGTGGTTATCAAGGCAAAAAAGAGGACAAGTCTTCTCCATCTTTAATAGTTCTTTTGGGGAGGGAATTTCAACAGATGTCATGTAATCTGCACTAATGCAAGGGTGGAGCAAGCGTCCCTAGGGAGAGCATTCCATGACTTAAGCGGCAATACAGTGGTACCTTGGTTCTCAAAATTAATCCCTTTCAGAAGTCCATTCCAAAACCAAAGTGTTCCAAAACCAAGGCATGCTTTCCCATAGAAAGTAATGCAAAATGGATTAATCCGTTCCAGACTTTTAACAACAACCCCTAAAACAGCAATTTAACATGAACTTTACTATCTAGCGAGACCATCGATCCATAAAATGAAAGCAATAATCAATGCGCTGCAGTCACACAATCAATCAATCTGCAGCTGAACTGGGTCCCACACAGTCACAAAAAGAAAACAAAAAAGCCGCAAAAATAAAAACGCAAAATAAATAGCAAATACAGACAGACCTCAGTGTAACACTCAAAATGGAAGTGTGGCACTCATACCAGAAGTGTGGCACTCAAAACGGAGCATATTCAGCTTCCGAAAAATGTTCGCAAACTGGAACACTTACTTCCAGGTTTGCAGTGTTTCGGTTCCAAGTTGTTTGAGAACCAAGGTTCCACTGTACTGAGACTACTCTCTTACCAAGAATATACACCTATTTCCTCAATAACCACCCACCCCACCCCTGATAAGTACATTGTGTAGTTACTAGATGATTCACGTGATTCAGACCAGTATTCACAAGCAAAGAGTCCATTCAGAAAGTCCTGGAGTTCAATTTTTTCCGCATCTTGTCTCTTGAAAATAATGGTTGAGTGGAACAGTCATTTCAAAGTCAGTCTCATTTCAAGGAAGGCGGACACAGTCTTATCTTTATCCTGTGACCATATCAAGGGGACAGGCAAAGCTGTCCAATCCCCACTGAAAACACCATGCAAACAGAAGTAAAATATGTTACTACTAAAATCATTCTGGAAATACAGTACCACAGCTAGAAAATATATCACAATGCTGCCACCAGCTACTCCCTGCGGCACTTTGTCATAGCCTTCCACAAGGCAGATTTCACCTCTTTATTCCGTATGGTGTATATGAAAGGGTTCAGCAATGGTGTTAATACCGTGTTGAGAACAGAGACCACTTTGTTGCTGCGGACGGAGGAGTGTGCCGTGGGCCTCAAGTACATGAAGAGAACAGCTCCATAAAAAATGGTGACCACCGTGAGATGGGAAGCACATGTGGAGAAGGCTTTCTGTCTTCCCTTGCTGGAAGGAATCTTCAAAATGGTAGAGATGATGTAGACGTAGGAGACCACAGTGAAGAGAAAGGAACTTGGGATTATGCTGACTGTCCCCAACAAACCAAGGAATTCAATGAGGCTGGTGTCTTCACAGGCCAATTTCAAAATGGGGCCAATGTCACAGTAGTAATGGTCAATGGTGTTCCCAGCACAAAATGGCACTTTCAGTAGCAAAGCTGCCTGAGTTAAGATAACTACAAATCCCAGTGACCAGGAACCCAGTGTCAACAGTAAGCAGAGGTTTTGGGTCATAATTGTGGTGTAATGTAAAGGCGTGCATATGGCAATGTATCTATCAAAGGACATGATGGAGAGGATGAGAAATTCAGTGAGGCCAAGGAAGAAGTGGAAGAAGGACTGTACCACGCAACAATGGAGGCAGATAGTGGTCCTGGCTACAAGAAGGTCTCCAGCATCTTAGGGATGACAGTGGTTGTGTACCAGATCTCAAGGAAAGAAAGATTGCTCAGGAAGAAATACATGGGGGTCTGGAGCTGCTTGCTGACTCTCACGATGATGATGATGAGGCCGTTCCCTGCCAAGGTGAGGATGTATATGACAAGGATGAGTACAAACAGTGACAGGTGCCACTGCCGAAGAGTTGGGAAGCCCAGAAGAACGAACTCATGCACTGATGTGTCATTTGCCATATTGGACTCATGTCTTAGGAAGAAAAACATGTGAATGAACAAATAAATGAGCAAAAGGATTAGGCAATTTTTTAAAACTAACAAAAGTACTCCTACAAGAGAGCAGAGGGAGAGCAAGAAGATGGACACAAGGTTCATTGACATGATTAAGCTCAGTAGATTTTAGCAGGATGATCCATATTTATTACTGTTACTTATTAAATTTATATACCACCTTTCGTCACAAGATCTCAGAAGGTTGACAGAATAAGATACAAGATAAAAACACATGTAAATTATTGAGACAAAACCAACTAAATAGTAATCCAAGATAGTTCCAGGGTACAGTTTTTGAGCTTTCAATGGATGGATCAATCTACAACAGTCATATTCAGAGGAAGTAAATGTGCATTGTGACATCAAAACATTAATGGTGGGATTAACCCAATGAATTTTGTGAGTGGCAGCCCAGCACAATAGGTTGTTTCCCCCTCCCCTCATGAGCCCTCCCCACTCTGCCTCAGTCTGAAACTGACTCTGGGAGCAGTTTGGAGACCCTCCAGAACAACACACAAGAGGAGCAGGGGTCACTTAATCCGTGAAACTTATATGCTTGTACAGACTGAACATTTGTAAAAGCACAGTTTGTTTAATTCTACCCTTTCTGCTATTTAAAAATGCCCATGGTGAGTGGAGTGAAAGATAACCTGCATTTTGGATTCTTTGAGTTGGAAACCTTTTTGGGAATATGGAGAAGTTACTAATTATGTATACTGAGGTGACAGGATGTGGGACTTGTATCTTAATATTAAACAAAACATTTTGGGAAAATTGAAGTTCAATAAATATGACAATATTTGGAGATGACTTGCCTGAAACCTTTTGCTAGGTGGTGTCATTTGCAATCTGCTGTATGAACTATGCAGCTGATAGTTTTTCATGTCATCCCGTGAAGGTAACTGACATTCCCTGAACTAGGAAATATCTGAAGTTTTATTGGGTTGGGTCATGAAAAAAGCATTTAGATGTACCACTAGATTGTATGGCTTATTACTAGTAATATTAGTGTTAATATTAGTATTAGCCCAGGGTAGCAAACAGGAAAACATGCAATTAAAGAAATGCTAAATATATAAAACCATTAAAACTTAATCCAAATTTATCTGAATGCTCAGCCCCCTCAAACTGTCACATAGAGTTTAAAAGGAAGAACATCCTAAATATGCCCCATGTACTATATAATGCATTTCAGTTAATATACGTACAACAATTAATGTGGCTCACCCACAAAACAGGAGAGAATACTCACATCCCTTTCTGTACTTAGCATTTCCTCTTTTTTAAGAATCATTCAGATGTCCAAGACAGAGAAAACTCGTGTAGGACCTCTGAAGAAGAACCCATCAAGCAATTCCCAATGTTTTAAGTAACTGATCAAGTAATATAGTTATTACTTCAGCTGATTAAAGCTGAATCTATGTTTCACTTAACTCAGGGGATTATAATGTTACAAGATAAAACACAATTAGCCACTGCTTCACTGCCTGTGCCTGGCTCTGCAAGGGCCTGCTTGAGGGCTGTGTATGTGGGGGACATAATGAACCACTTTTAAAATTGATCCATCAGTCAGCTGCATGTAGCCAATTCGCTTAAAGTGAAGGTGAGCTGAGAGAATTATCCCCATGACATCCAAATGAAATTATTAAACATATAACTATTCATTCACAAAACACCCCAGAAGCATACAGACAAAGGTAAAAAGAAAAGAAAAGAAAAGAAAAGAAAGGTAAAGGACCCCTTGACAGTCATCTCGCTTTCAGGCCAAGGGAGCCAGTGTTTGTCTACAGACAGCTTTCCGGGTTATGTGGCCAGCAGAACTAAACTGCTTCTGCTGCAACGGAACACCATGACAGAAACCAGAGCACACAGAAACACCACTTACCTTCCCACCGCAGTGGTACCTATTTATCTACTTGCACTGGCATGCTTTCAAACTGCTAGATTGGCAGAAGCTAGGACAGAGCAAAAGGATCTTACTCCATCATGGCGATTTGAACCACCGACCTTCTGATTGGCGAGCCCAAGAAGCTCAGTGGTTTAGACCACAGCGCCACCCGTGACCCTTCTGACAAATGTGCACCCTGAAAAGGTGCAAGCCAGGTGCCACTTTACTGAGAATCACATCAAAGACATTCACATATCCACAGTCTTTAAAGACACATTCCCCCAAGACCCTCATGCACCTTCACATGTAGTCAGGGGGCAATATCCACAAGGAACATCCAAGATATCACTTCTGTTCCTTAAGACTGTGCGAGCTCATTCTCTCCCCTCCCACATCTTGTATCTTCTTTGTCTCCCAAGAGAAGGAAACTTCCCACATCTCCTCAAGCCAATTAAGAAAACTAAATAATGTTGAGTTAGTTTCCTTTTTTAAAAAAAGGATGAGATGAAACTTCAGGATAATTCCACGCATAACTAACTTAACACCTATAATATTATTTCCAGAATAGTCTGTAGCTGGCATCTGTCTGTTTCAGGAGACAATGGAAGAGTGAGCCTTCAGGGGTGAGGCCATGTTGCTGGAAGGTTACAGCGCCTGCTGTGGCTATGGATACTGATACGGGAGAGACATGTTTTATTGCAGCTGGGACAGATGAAGGTGTCCAGTTGTGCTGCTGCAGGCTGTCTTCTCTGTGCACTTCTCCCAGCAGTCATTCCTCCTCTGATCACTGCTATGGATGCACAACGTGACTGTCAGGAATGAGCCACCTCCTAGTGGAACAGGAAGAGGCTGGAGCTGATCAAAGAAGTCCGAAGGGTCGGCGAATGGGAGGGCTTCTAGACAGAAAGCAAAACAAGAGACATAAGGGTCGACGATTCAATATATTCTGTAGGAACCGGAAGAAGTCTTCAGAAGGGTCATCTTGATTGATAATGCCGGTGGCTTTGTTAGAGCTGTCTGGAGCTATCTGTTTGTTTTTGCAACAAATCCTCCTTTTTAATTACCTATGCTTACTGTGTTATCGAAGCTACTAACATGGGTTTGGCCAAACTGTGGGAGGCAGTGAAGGATAGGTGTGCCTGGCGTGCTCTGGTCCATGGGGTCACGAAGAGTCGGACACGACTGAACGACTGAACAACAACAACTGTGTTATCAGGCCGGGATCCTGGACTCCTGACACTGACTGTCTGACTCCAGGCACTGTGGTTGTCTGCAAGAGATTCCCATATGGCAGGGTTGGTGTTGCCAGCCTTCCTGTCACTTTGGCAGAGATCTTTGTAACACAGAATTGGTCTGCCAATGGGCCTGGTGCCTGAAGCCAGTTCCCTGTGATCCTGCCATCTTTCATTGTGTGGGTGTGTAGATGTCACTGAGGCATCGGGGGGGGGATCTATGGGAGAAAGGTTTTCTGGCAAGTGACATTTAGCCAATGTAACATAGCCAATGTAATGTGTGAAAATTCATTGATAGACACACAGAAATAAATGCTCCAAACCAAAGACTATGCACATGACACTTTACTGTGCATTCACAAGTTTCAGGTCACCATACAATCTTTGTGGGAAGTTGTAATGTCCATGGGAATTTATTCATAGCTGTGGCAACACCCTAATGATTTATTTATTTATTTACAAAACAATATTTATCATCATTTGCAGGGAAGACAAATGTCACAGAATTCTGTTTTTAAGAAGTGAATTCCATATTAATGAATATATTGCATGACCTATCGAAACCAAAATAATCTTGTGTGAGACCTCTGAAGAAGAACCCAACCATCGATTTCCAATGATAGACCAATACAATTAACTCAAGTAATTAGAGCCAAATACCTGTTTTACTAGCCCAGGAGATTTAATGACACAATATAATTGCAATTATGTATTGCTTCATTGATGCCAGGAGGAGAAAGAGAGGGAGCGGAATTGCAAACATTTCCATCTTAGTACATAATTGTTTACAAGACATTGGGGTGTGGGGGCCCTACAGCAAGAACAGGTTTGGTTGCAGCAGATCTCCACCTTAGCTGGCTGCTTCTTGACTCAGCTGGGTTGAGCTGGTCTTAAGTGCCCAACCCAGGTTAAGCTGAAGGTTCAGCTGAAGATACACAGGTGTAAATTGTCATCCTGACTACTTATAAATTCTGCAAAAGGGGTTTCTGGGGGTGTAGCAGAGACAGGACCAGAGGGGTGGTGGGTGGCTTAGGCTGGATCCCAAGCCTGTTTAGCTTGATCATGTGACCTGGCAACCCAGCATTGAACCTTATTTTAAAGGCTTGTTCTTACCTTTGTCGGGTGGAACAGCAGCAGGACCCCTGAGGCTGAACAGGGTTGGGATTTGATGCAACTATATGCCAGCTTAATTTACGCCAGTTTGCTTTACACAAACTTTTTCTGCATAGGATAGCTCCCTAAAATTTAATTCAGTGCAAATTGCAAGGTTATTGCTTTTTATTTTGAGTATCCCCAAGTTGAGAGGTTTGATTATGAGCCCGGGGTAATATATTCATTTATTTAAGTGAACTCTGTCCTTACAACAAATATCAATTTATAAAAAGTACAATATCAAACAGTATATAATTATAATGAAATAAGTAAAATATTTCCATTACTCTATATACAAATCCTGCTTGCATCACCCTCTTATGCATAAACAATGCATCTGATTTCACAAACCAGCTTAATATGGAAAATACACAGTCTTTTTTGTTTTTAGAACAAATTTTCATTCAGTTGCAATTCCTGCTGTCCAGGTACAAGTCTGTGAAAAGGTGAGGTGGGGTGGGGATCAAGGCAAAAAAGAGGACAAGTCTTCTCCATCCTTAATAGTTCTTTTGGGGAGGGAATTTCAACAGATGTCATGTAATCTGCACTAATGCAAGTGTGGAGCAAGCGTCCCTAGGGAGAGCATTCCATGACTGAAGTGGCAATACAGTGGTACCTTGGTTCTCAAAATTAATCCCTTTCAGAAGTCCATTCCAAAACCAAAGTGTTCCAAAACCAAGGCACACTTTCCCGTAGAAAGTAATGCAAAATGGATTAATCCGTTCCAGACTTTTAACAACAACCCCTAAAACAGCAATTTAACATGAACTTTACTATCTAGCGAGACCATTGATCCATAAAATGAAAGCAATAAATAATGTCCTACAGTCACACAATCAATCAATCTGTAGCTGAACTGGATTCCACACAATCACAAAAACAAAAACACAAAATAAATACCAAAAACACTGTAACACTCACACCAGAAGTGTCGCACTCAGACCAGAAGTGTGGCACTCAAAACGGAGCATATTCAGCTTCCGAAAAAATGTTTGCAAACTGGAACACTTACTTCCAGGTTTGCAGTGTTTCAGTTCCAAGTTGTTTGACAACCAAGGTACAACTGTACTGAGACTATTCCCTTACCAAGAATATACACCTATTTCCTCAATAACCACCCACCCCATCCCTGACAAGTATGTTGTGTAGTTACTAGATGATTCACGTGATTCAGACCAGTCATCTCAAGCAAAGAGTCCATGCAGAAAGTCCTTGAGGTCAATTTCTACCTCCTCTTCTCTCTTCAAAATAATGGTTGAGTGGAACAGTTATTTCAAAGTCAGTCTCATTTCAAGGAAGGCGGACACAGTCTAATCTTGCACTTGTGACCATATCAAGGGGACAGGCAAAGCTGTCCTATCCCCACTGAAAACACCATGCAAACAGAAGTAAAATATGTTACAACTAAAATCATTCTGGAAATACAGTACCACAGCTGGAAAATATATCACAATGCTGCCACCAGCTACTCCCTGCGGCACTTTGTCATAGCTTTCCACAAGGCAGATTTCACCTCTTTATTCCGTATGGTGTATATGAAAGGGTTCAGCAATGGTGTTAATACCGTGTTGAGAACAGAGACCACTTTGTTGCTGCGGACGGAGGAGTGTGCCGTGGGCCTCAAGTACATGAAGAGAACAGCTCCATAAAAAATGGTGACCACCGTGAGATGGGAAGCACATGTGGAGAAGGCTTTCTGTCTTCCCTTGCTGGAAGGAATCTTCAAAATGGTAGAGATGATGTAGACGTAGGAGACCACAGTGAAGAGAAAGGAACTTGGGATTATGCTGACTGTCCCCAACACACCAAGGAATTCAATAAAGCTGGTGTCTGCACAGGCCAATTTCAAAATGGGGCCAACGTCACAATAGTAATGGTCAATGGTGTTCCCAGCACAAAATGGCAGTTTTAGTATCAAAGCTACCTGCGTGAATATAACTACAAATCCCAGTGACCAGGAACCCAGTGTCAACAGTAAGCAGAGGTTTTTGGTCATAATTGTGGTGTAATGTAAAGGCTTGCATATGGCAATGTATCTATCAAAGGACATGATGGAGAGGATGAGAAATTCAGTGAGGCCAAGGAAGAAGTGGAAGAAGGACTGTACCACGCAACAATGGAGGCAGATAGTGGTCCTGGCTACAAGAAGGTCTCCAGCATCTTAGGGATGACAGTGGTTGTGTACCAGATCTCAAGGAAAGAAAGATTGCTCAGGAAGAAATACATGGGGGTCTGGAGCTGCTTGCTGACTCTCACGATGATGATGATGAGGCCGTTCCCTGCCAAGGTGAGGATGTATATGACAAGGATGAGTACAAACAGTGACAGGTGCCACTGCCGAAGAGTTGGGAAGCCCAGAAGAACGAACTCATGCACTGATGTGTCATTTGCCATATTGGACTCATGTCTTAGGAAGAAAAACATGTGAATGAACAAATGAATGAGCAAAAGGATTAGGCAATTTTTAAAACTAACAAGTACTCCTACAAGAGAGCAGAGGGAGAGCAAGAAGATGGACACAAGGTTCATTGACATGATTAAGCTCAGTAGATTTTAGCAGGATGATCCATATTTATTACTGTTACTTATTAAATTTATATACCACCTTTCGTCACAAGATCTCAGAAGGTTAACAGAATAAGATACAAGATAAAAACACATCTAAATAATTGAGACAAAACCAACTAAATAGTAATCCAAGATAATTCTAGGGTACAGTTTTTGAGCTTTCAATGGATGGATCAATCTACAGCAGTCATATTCAAAGGAAGTAAATGTGCATTGTGACATCAAAACATTAATGGTGGGATTAACCCAATGAATTTTGTGAGTGGCAGCCCAGCACAATAGGTTGTTTCCCCCTCCCCTCATGAGCCCTCCCCACTCTATCTTAGTCTGAAACTGACTCTGGGAGCAGTTTGGACACCCTCCAGAACAACACACAAGAGGAACAGGGGTCATTTTATCTGGGAAACTTATATGCTTGCACAGACTGAACATTTGTAATAGCACAGTGTGTTGAATTCTACCCTTTCTGCCATTTAAAAATGCCCATGGTGAGTAGAGTGAAAGATAACCTGCATTTTGGATTCTTTGAGTTGAAAACCTTGTTGGGAATATGGAGAAGTTACTGATTATGTATACTGAGGTGACAGGATGTAGGACTTGTATCTTAACATTAAACAAAACATTTTGGGAAAATTGAAGTTCAATAAATATGACAATATTTGGAGATGACTTGCCTGAAACCTTTTGCTAGGTGGGGTCATTTGCAGTCTACTGTATGAACTATCCAGCTGATAGTTTTTCATGTCATCTCTTGAAGGTAAATGACATCCCCTGAACTAGGAAATATCTGAAGTTTTATTGGGTTGGGTCATGAAAAAAAGTTTTTAGATGTACCAGTATGTTTGTATGGCTTATTACTAGTAATATTAGTGTTAATATTATTATTAGCTCAGGGTCGCAAACAAGAAAACATGCAATTAAAGAAATGCTAAATATATAAAACCATTAAAACTTAATCCAAATTTATCTGAATGCTCAGTTCCCTCAAACTGTCATAAGTGTATCACATAGAGTTTAAATGGAAGAACATCCTAAATATGCCCCATGTACCATATAATGCATTTCAGTTAATATAATGACAATTAATGTGGCTCACCCACAAAACAGGAGAGAATACTCACATCCCTTTGTTTACGTAGCATTTCCTCTTTTTTTAGAATCTTTCAGATGTCCAAGGCAAAGAAAACTTGTGTAGGACCTCTGAAGAAGCGATTCCCAATGTTTTAAGTAACTGATCAAGTAATATAGTTACTATTTCAGCTAATTAAAACTGAATCTATGTTTCACTTAACCCAGGGGATTGTGATGTTACAAGATAAAGCACAATTAGCTACTGCTTCACTGGGCTGTTTTGTTTTTTTTTAAAAAAAATAATAATAATTAAAACACCAAGTGAGTGTAAGTTCCAACCCAGGTCAATGTGGAGGTTTTCCAGGGTTGCACAAAGTGTAATCAGGAGCACACATGCAGACTGTCTTGGGTTCTACAAAATATCCCTTTTGCAGAATAGAAAATAGTGATTCCAGGAATATCGTTCCTCCCACAACAGAAAAAAAAAACCTATACAGTCCCCACATCCATACCTAAACATACCAAAAATTAGGATCTCCCCCACAAAAATAATAATAATTGGAGACCCACTCAACAAACAAAAGGGCATCAACAGCAATGGAAATAACAGGGGGGAAGAGGCATTGGTTAGTTACAAGGAAGGTGTCTCTGGGTGTTATGGTGTCCATGGGTGCCAGAGGGAATGTTGATTCCAATTTCCATATGCAGTCTTTTTCAGCAACCAGTGACAAAGAATGATTAGCTACTTCATATTAGAATAAGCATACATAAATCAGCATTTATGATATGGCTATGATAAGGCTACCCTTGCCTGAAACCCTGGATAGCTGCTGCCAATAAGCAATACTGAGCTCAGTGGGAAAGTGTTTTGACCAGGTATTACAAAGCTCTACAGAAATCATCTCCATGGGAAATAAGGTTGCACTGTGTTGTCGCTTTCTGTTGTTTCTTTTTTTAAATCAACCTAGTGAGACATGCAAATGTTCATTAGTTGGGAGGAAGTTAGTTGGTCGCATTGGCGTAGGAAGGGTGGGGCGTGGGGGCGGGGCGCCCCGGGCAGCGGGATCCCAATAGGGTTCCATCTTGGCACGGCACGCCCCCAGAACACGCGCCAGCCATGCCCCCGCCTGCTTCCCACCCCCGCCCCCGGTGCCGGAGCATGAAGCTCCACCACTGGTTGGTCATCCTTCAAAGCAGCACCAGGGAACCTCCTCAGTCCAGAAGGTGTCCTTTTCCCTCAAACCACAAGCACTTTCCCACACCTGACATAAGTGACCATCAGGGTGTGGACAGGTAAAGGTGAGGCTGAGCCAGGAGGAACAGGTTGTGATGGCCTATCTTGGGCAGTGCTAGGGTTGGGAGCTGAACACAGGTTGGTTGCAGCTGATCTGGGAATCAACTTTCTGAGCCAGAGAGCTGCTGCATCCTAAGCTGCTCATCTTGGTAGATTGTGCCATAGGACTGCACCCTAAGATTCACTGGGATAAGCAGAGGTTGGAGTAGGTTGGTCTCTGGTTGAGTTTGAGCTCAAGTAACAACAAAACCACTGCACATCGGCTGAAATAATAATGACAATAATAATAATAATACCAAAGATACTGTAATGAAAAATCAAACAATGGAACCAAATACACTTATATACATGTAACATATATGACCAAAATCAATACAAAAGAACCATTCAGCTTGAGATGTATTCAAACATAAGTTTTCAAAAGTTCACTAGGACAGAAAAACAAAGCTGTCGGTAGTGGGATGTAGTCATCTTGAATTCTTTCACAGAGGGGCACCTGAGAAGAAGGAAGAAGACCTGCTGTGCCTACATCATTTGTATGTTTGATTAATCATATATACTTGAAGAACTGATGAAGCTTCCTTTGCGAAACCTGTTGTAATCCGGAAGGCAGGTCTTCTTCCTTCTTCTCAGGTGCCCCTCTGTGAAAGAATTCAAGATGACTACATCCCACTACCGACAGCTTTGTTTTTCTGTCCTAGTGAACTTTTGAAAACTTATGTTGGCACTGAGCTGTTTGAATACATCTCAAGCTGAATGGTTCTTTTGTATTGATTTTGGTCATATACGTTACATGTATATAAGTGTATTTGGTTCCATTGTTTGATTTTTCATTACAGTATCTTTGGTATTATTATTATTATTATTATTGTCATTATTATTTCAGCCGATGTGCAGTGGGTTTGTTGTTACTTTTGCTGTTTAGCACCACTGTGGTACTTCTCATTGTTTGAGTTTGAGCTCACCCATGGCTACACTGACTGAAGTTCCTCAGCTCAGCCTGAAATACGCCACTGTAAGTCCTCTATTCTGCCTCAGCTGGGACTCAAATTAGGTGTGAATGCTCCCTCCATTGGTCAGGATATTCTTCCTTCTGTTATCTAAAACCACACTGCTGAAAATTATGGCAGATGTCACTGAGGACAGCTGGTGACTTTCACTTGGGAAAAAACATATGGTGGAATCAATTTCTAAGCATAACGGGGATGGATAAGGAGGCCACTGGAGAACATGGCTATCTATTCTATGCTGATCAGAAGACTCCATTCAGAACCCATTTTGAAGATTGGTAGAAAAGCCCAATTCAGCTTGGGCCGATTTGGAGGCTACCCAGTTTGGCTCAAGGGTCTTGTTCTGCTTCACTCCCCCTAAGATGCACTTGCACCAGAATAAGTTAAATGGGAAACAATGGTTCTTAGTTCTTAGTTGACATATGTAGCATTGTACTATTGAACTGTCTTATTTTTGCACAAGATAATCGAGTCAAAAACAGAACTTACTTTGCTTTAAAGAAGAGTGGTTACCTAATGAGTATCACTACTGTAACCCTCCTATCTTATTATAAGGTGCAAAAGAGTAACCACAGCAGGTATTAAACTGTAGGTGATGTGTTTTTTTTGGAGGGGGTTACAATCAAATCTTGACTATATGCTCAAAGTGCCTTGCTGAAAATTTTATAAGTGGACATAGAAATTGCTTTGCCCCAATCCACCCAAAACCTGAAACCTGATATGATGGCTCTGCATAAATCTGTCTTGGTGTTTGAAATCTCACATCACAAAAGTTGCCTTTGTTGTTGTTGTTCAGTCGTTCAGTTGTGTCCGACTCTTCGTGACCCCATGGACCAGAGCACGCCAGGCACGCCTATCTTTCACTGCCTCCCGCAGTTTGGCCAAACTCATGCCAGTCGCTTCGAGAACACTGTCCAACCATCCTCATCCTCTGTCGTCCCCTTCTCCTTGTGCCCTCCATCTTTCCCTCCATCCTTGCCTACCAACCTTGTATTTTGTTGATTTATTAATAATATGCTTTATATACATACAAAATTAAAAAGCAAGCATAAATCTGCCACCACAACACCATAAATGAACATAGCTTGGAACATATATTTTTTAAAAGCCATCCTTGAGAAATCCTCTTCTCTTGTGGATTGCGCTCCGGACTGCCTCTTTGACCTCTGTGTTCCTGATTGTGTATATGAAAGGGTTCAGCATTGGAGTAAGGGTGGTGTTCAGGACGGCTACTACCCTTGTTAGGCGAGATGAGGAATGAACGTTGGGTCTCACGTACATGAAGACGAGGGCTCCATACAACATGGACACTACAATCAGGTGAGACGTGCAAGTGGAGAACGCCTTCTTACGCCCCGTGGCTGAAGGTATGCGCAGGATGGTGGAGATTATGAAGATGTAAGACACTGCAGTGAGGATCAAGGTCATGATGACAATCAGGATGGAGCTCAGAAGTCCCAGAGATTCAATCAAGTGGGTATCTGTACAGGCTAGGCTTAAGATGGGACCGATATCACAGTAGAAGTGGTCAACAACGTTGGACCCACAAAATGGCAGCCTCCACACGATGATGGACTGAAGAAACATAATTATGAATGCTACATACCAGGTGGCAAAAGACATCTGAATGCAAACATGGTTTGTCATAATCATTGGGTACTGAAGTGGCCTGCATATGGCCAAATAGCGGTCAAAAGCCATAGCTGTGAGGATGAAAAGCTCTGTGCTGCCCAGGATGAAGTGGAAAAATCCCTGGGCCATGCAGCAAGCAAAACTAATAGTGGTCTTTTTCTGCAAAAGTGTTTGCAGCATTTTTGGTACAACGGTTGTTGTGTAGCAGATCTCCAGAAATGCAAGATTGCACAGGAAAATATACATTGGGGTTTGAAGTCTTGGCTCAATGGTTACAATGATGAGGATGAACCCATTGCCTACAATGGCTATGATGTACATGAATAAACCAACTACAAAAAACACACCATGTAATTCATGCAGAAAGGGAATCCCCAGCAGAATAAATTCAGTCACTGTCGATGCATTCATCACCTCCATGTCAGCAAGCACACAAATGCTCCCAGCCCAAATAATCCACCAGTATGGCTCTGAAGATATCCAATATTTTTAAAATCCACAAAGAAGTGTTCTTCAGAACAACCGGCATGGAAACTGGGGGTGTTAGAAAAAACAAAAACAAATATGTATTCAGATATTTTGGAGTGAACTTCTATTTATCAGGATGTCCTCGCTTTTCTACAGTGAAAGCTAAATGTTGTTGTATTAACTGTAGCTTTTCAGTTGGCATGTAATCAAATTTTGGAATGGCCAAAATACACCCCAGCCCTCAATAAAGTATTTAAATGACTACTTCCAAAGGTAGGAAGTGTTTGATGGAAACAGTGCCAGTGGAAGTTTGGCAGGGGGTTGGACTGGATGGCCCTTGTGGTCTCTTCCAACTCTATGATTCTATGATTCTAAGTGCAAAGCCTGAATATCGCCCCCCAACCCAGCACTGTATTGTTGCATCTTTCAGATTGTTAATTCAATTCACCCCTTTATTTATCTCCCATGCCCTCCTTCCCTTCCTTCCTTCCACTGCAATTTTGGTTTACAGTAAATCTCATTGAACTATGTGGGACTTAAGAGAAAATCTACATATTATTATTCTGCATATCTTACTCTCCTCCTCTCTCACATACACATTGTTGTTGTTCAGTCGTTCAGTCGTGTCTGACTCTTTGTGAACCCCATGGACCAGAGCACGCCAGGCACGCCTATCCTTCACTGCCTCCCGCAGTTTGGCCAAACTCATGCCAGTCGCTTCGAGAACACTGTCCAACCATCTCATCCTCTGTTGTCCCCTTCTCCTTGTGCCCTCCATCTTTCCCAACATCAGGGTCTTTTCCAGGGAGTCTTCTCTTCTCATGAGGTGGCCAAAGTACTGGAGCCTCAACTTCAGGATCTGCCCTTCCAGTGAGCACTCAGGGCTGATTTCTTTAAGGATGGATAAGTTTGATCTTTTTGCAGTCCATGGGACTCTCAAGAGTCTCCTCCAGCACCATAATTCAAAAGCATCAATTCTTCGGCGATCAGTCTTCTTTATGGTCCAGCTCTCACTTCCATACATTACTACTGGGAAAACCATAGCTTTAACTATACAGACCTTTGTCGGCAAGGTGATGTCTCTGCTTTTTAAGATGCTGTCTTAACTCCATGGACAAAGACAACAGGCATACACATTGTAATCTACCTATATCAGCTTGGTGAGAGGCAAAACCCACTAGAATTTGAGGCTGTTTTTTCAGAATGGAAGGAAGGAAATGAGAAGATCACAAAAAACAGGGGGGGAGAGAGAGAGGAGGTAGAAAGAGGGGAGAAGATTGAAAGGGGGGAGAAAGGGGGGAAATGGGAAAAAAATGGAAATCGGAGCAAGAAGTAGGAGAGGCAAATAAATAGGCAGGAAGCAATGTGAAAGGAAAGGAAATCACCTGCTAGAAAGCTGAACAGAAAGGGACAGCATAAAAAAAGGCAGACAGCATGACTGGCAGACAGTATCCTGCATGAAAAGGACATAGTCCTACCTTTTGCTAAAATTCGGTAGTGAAAATCACAACATAGTTAAGATGCTTTGCCTGAATCCACGAATGGCTCTATGTTCTGCATCTTGCATTCCTTATGTTTTCACAATATCCCGAAGGTCAATAGCTTGTTCAATGATTCAATCTCATTCAACTACAAAAGAAATTTGGTGTCTATTCTGCTCTGTCTCCTAGCACAGGTCAACTGGAGGAGGTCTGGAGGGATTGTTATTGTATTCAATATTCCAAATGCCTTATTTGTTCACTTTCCAATAATTTCTCATGAGATATTGCACCCCCAAGAACCTATTGATTGCTTAAGGCCATCGGTATTAATATCCCTTCTCCCCACAGAAATCTTGGTACAGTTATGCATGAATTCCAATGACAACAACTTCTTTAAAGGTAAACAACCCTTCCTCTAGGACAGTGATCCCCAAATGGATGTTCTTCAGATGTTCTGGATTATTATTCAGCAGAGCCCTTTTGCAAATGGAAGGAGCCATTTTTCATTTGCTCTGTTTTCTTATATATTTTTTCCCTTAGGTTTGTACAAATTTCTCTTTGATGTTCTCCTGCCACACAAATGCTCTGTTGTGTTTGTGTGTTTGTGTGTGCATATGTTGCTTGTTCTCTTTTTCCAAGCTCCAGCTTTAATTCACTTGGTTAAAGTTTCACGCTCCTTTCTTCAGCATCAGGGTACCTGCGATTCCATTCTGAGAATTCTTGCTCTCTTGGATTATTAATATTTTTATAAAGGTTTTCTCCCTTCCCTCTATACATCTGGTACGCTCCCTCCACTCAACTGAACCTGCCTATCAATCACAGAAGCTCTCAGCTGTGATGCTCATTGGCAGACTATTATTACTCCTTTCCCCTGGGGCATCTCCTACACATCACCAGTTTTCGGAATGATTCCCCACAAAACTCCTGGTTAACTCTATTCTACCCAGTTGGGGCTGGGAGAGCACCCTTTTCTGAACCCTGGAGAGCTGCTGCCAGTGTAGACAGTTGTGAGCTAGGACGGCAAGGCACCTTCCTCCTTTCCATAGTGTTCTGTTTCTAGTGTCCCTATTCCATCCCTCTCCTACAATAGTTCTAATGTTAGGGCTTATCCACTCTTCCTCTTGTTGTGTGCCTTGCCCAAGCAGTTTTCCTCTTTCTAGGAATGGGTCTGAATAGTTTTGCCTTTGTCACAATACTCTCCCCTGGAAAAATCTGTTCTTTAGTGCTATATCAGAACAAACTGCAATCTGCAGAAAACCCTATTGTTGTTTGTTCCGATTCAGCACTAAAAAAAAATGGGTTTCCCCAGGGGGGAGGTGGCAAAGCAAAAGGAGGTGTCTATAAGCTGCTAGTCTGCTTCTTTCTCAAATTGCATAAGAGTGGAGGCGAATTATTCAAAATGGATTTACTCATGGCATTTGGTGGTTCCAACTCTATCAAGTCTTGGACCACTTCTTAATATCAAGTGTCCACTTGCACCCCAAATACTTCTGCATTGTCATTTAAACACACACACACACACACACACACACACACACACACACACACCTTAAGACTAATTATATGGCAAGTTATACACAAAAATTAATACGTTACACACATAATACAAATAATATAGAATAGAATAGAATAGAATAGAATAGAATAATAATTTATTGGCCAAGTACATTTTTCAATATACTCGGAATTTGCTTTGGCTACATTACAATGTAAAATACATTATACAAACAATAGTAATTTACAGAGCAAGAGCCGAGGCTGCCCTTCTCGGCGCCTCTTAAGCTGTGTTGGTGAGTGTAGGCCCGCCTCCTAGGCCCGATGGAGTTGGCCGGAGGAGGGAGCGGTCTTCCCAGACACTCACCGCAGCAGCAACAGCAGCAGTGTTCTGGAGGTTTCTCTGGGGCCTCTTAAGCTATGGCAGTTGAGTGTTGGCCCACCTCCTGGGCCCGATGGAGTTGGCCGGAGGAGGGAGCGGTCTTCCCAGACACTCACCGCAGCAGCAACAGCAGCAGTGTTCTGGAGGTTTCTCTGGGGCCTCTTAAGCTGTGGCAGTTGAGTGTTGGCCCACCTCCTGGGCCCGATGGAGTTGGCCGGAGGAGGGAGAGGTCTTCCCAGACACTCACAGCGGCAGCAACAGCAGCAGTGTTCCGGAGGCTTCTCTGGGGCCTCTTAAGCTGTGGCAGTTGAGTGTAGGCCTGCCTCCTAGGCCCGATGGAGTTGGCTGGAGGAGGGAGCGGTCTTCCCAGACACTCACAGCGGCAGCAACAGCAGCAAATATGCTGTGCCATATTTGTTATTCATAACTGAATAAACATATTAATGCCTAAATTTTTCATATAGTTGTAGACATTATTGTATATAATTTTGTGCTGTTTTTATAGTGTGTGTGTGTATAATATATAATGTCCTTCATATAAAAACGTTTGTAACAATGCATATACTTTTCAGGATTTGTTTGTATTTTTAGCAGAGCTAGGAGGAAAACCCTCACTTGCTTTCCCTTCTGCAGTGACCAAATGCATATTCTCACATACTCCATTTCAAGCCCATCTGTGTGCCTGCAACCAAGCGGTACCTGATTCGATGGACCACATTCTCTTAGATTGCTCTTTACACAGCAGACCTCGCCAACTGATGCTGAGCAAAATGTTGGACCTCCGACCTATAACTCCAAGAAGCAGCCAAACGAGGTTTCTCCTGGCAGATCGGGCCGTTTCTGAAGAAGTGTGCATGCACACGAAAGCTCATACCAAGAACAAACTTAGTTGGTCTCTAAGGTGCTACTGGAAGGATTTTTATTTTATTTTTGTTTTGTTTTGACTGTTTTAGTAGCTTCCTTTTTAGCCACAATTTTACCCGAAAGGGTTCCTAATGAACCATCCTTTCAGAGAACAGACAGGGCGAAGCAGAATATATAAGTGCACACGATCACAGCTTCACCCTTGTCCTTTTAATTATCCCAGTGATTTTAAATGTTTTATACTGTGATGCCAAAAAATGGTATTTGATTTGAACCTCACTTCTCATTGAGATTAATGAGTGAAATAGGAATGAGGAGGAATCCATATGCACAATTCCATCAGTAATCTGAACTTCACCAATTCTTCCCTTTGGAATGCATTTTAAATGCCTTCTTTCAGGAACCACCTCTTTTTATGGATTGCACTCCTGACAGCCTCTTTCACTTCTGTGTTCCTTATGGTATATATGAAAGGATTCAACATTGGGGTGAGGATAGTGTTCAAGACTGCTACAACCCTGGTTCCTGGGGATGGGTGCAGGACGCTGGGCCTCACATACACAAAGATGAGAGCACCGTACAAAATAGACACCACAATCAGATGAGACACACAGGTGGAGAATGCCTTCTTGCGCCCTACGGCAGAGGGTATGTGAAGTATGGTTGAGATAATAAAGACATAAGACAGAATGTTTAAAGAGAAGGTTGAGAGAATAAATAGGATGGAGCTCAACAGTTCCAGCAACTGACTGGGGGTGGTATCGGCACAAGCTATGCTTAGCATGGGGCCAAAATCACAGTAGAAATGGTCAATGACATTAGACCTGCAGAACGGCAACGTCCACAAGATGGGTAGCTGAAAAATCATAATAATAAATCCCCCATACCAGGTGGCCAGGGACATTTGAATGCAAACATTGTTGGTCATAATCATTGGGTACCGAAGTGGCTTGCATATGGCTAAATAGCGGTCAAATGACATGGCCGTGATGATAAAAAGCTCCGTAGTTCCCAGCGCAAAGTGGAAGAAGTTCTGGGCCATGCAACAATAGAAGCAAATAGTGGTCTGTGTTTCTAAAAGGGCCTGCAGCAACTTAGGTACAACCGTAGTGGTGTAGCACATCTCCAGAAAGGCAAGGTTGCTCAGGAAGATATACATTGGTGTCTGAAGCCTTGGTATGAAGGCCACAATGATGGGGATGCAGCCATTCCCAATGATGGCTATGATGTACATGAATAAACCCACAACGAAGAAGATTCTGTGAAGATCAGGTAGTAAAGGAAACCCCAGCAGGATAAATTCAGTCACTGTTGATGTATTCATCACTGAAAATTACAATCGAATAAGCCTCAGATGTGTCTTGGAGGACATCCCAAATGTCCATGTATAAGAAGGACACTGGTTTCCCATCTAGGAGAAGGACAACTCTGATCCTAAACCCCCATTGCCTTGCAGGATATCTTCAGGAGAAGAAAACGCTAAGGAGAAAACACCACACAAAACCCAGAATGGAGTCCCTAATGTGGTTGGATGGCACCTTGCACATCATCTTCTGGCAACTTCTGCACGCATCTGGTGCCAAACGTATCACTCTGCTTTCCTTAACATCAGTGAGGCTGAGAAGGGGGTCTTGTCATCTGGGCAGTCCAGGACCTCCAGACACACTGCCTAAACTTATGCTCCATGGAGGTCACTTCAGTGCTGCTAACACAGCAATAGATGGATGCAAGCAACAAGCTTATATAGAATTAGACTTCCTAGGGATGCTGGGTGGTGGGTGGGTGGGAATGGCATATCTGCAGTGGAAATTTATTATTATATATATAAAAAATAACCTATGTATCACCAGTTAAAAGTCATTTAAACTGAGGATGATCAAAATAGCAGTAGAACTTCTAAAATCAATTCAGTGTGATTCATTTTAATTAAATCTTGAAAGGAGTATTGGAAAGAAGGGAAAGAAAGAACAAATGAACTCATAAAGGAAGGCTTCCTTGGAAGTACCAGCAGTATATATCAAGCAAAATTGTAGATTTATTGGACTTTAAAGATGCAGCAGCTCAAGATGTTATTGTTTTCATATTTAGACAGCAGACTTTTTGACTAGGAAAACATAGAAGAGAAAGAAAGAAAGAAAGAAAGAAAGAAAGAAAGAAAGAAAGACTGTTAACCAAATAATTAAGAACATTTTAAGCAAATATGTTGCTTATGGATATGTATGGTTTGCTTTGGAAGTGCAAGATATAAATATAATAAATACACAAATAATAAATACCCAGTTATATAATTTGCAACACCTTAAAACAGTGGTGGGGAATGTCCCTTTTACAACCCAATCTGATGTTTATGGTCTGTGGACCAAATAAAGCAACAACTTCTGTCATCCCTGGCTATTGGTAATGCTGGGTGGTTGAGAGTAACCTGAGTCCAGGTTACTTGCTGAAAACACTTGTAGACATAAGAAAAGTTAAAAAGACATTTCCAACAATTAAGGAGATATTTGGGGTTAAGGCCATGACATTAAATTTACACCAACAGCTTTGAAGTTCTCTGACACTTTTTGTGTTAGTGAAATATTCACATGATTTGCATACACTGAAAATATCACCATAAGAGGTTAATTACCCACTTATTTCAATAATGGGAAGTTCCTCATGATTTTGAATTAGGAGAAAGAAATGTGCTGCAAAAGAAGGAAAAATACAATGCAGCCAGCCATTAACAAATAAATAAATAGAAAAAGAATTGATAACCAAAACACTAAAAGGCAACCTTCAGCAAATTTCAAATGGTTTTCCACAATGACATTTTGTAAAATTAACCACAATTAAATAATAGTGATTCCACTCACCCCTAAGTGTTCTTGCTGTACATCTTCCATTCTCTGTTTTTAGAGACGTTTTGGATGGGGATAAATGATTCAGATGCAGGTTTTTCCTAAAATGTTTGAATGTTACTCTTTGTACAGTCAGTTTGTAACAAGCTGTCCCTCTTGACAGCTTGACAAGAATATACATTCTCTTCTATCAAGGACAGCTTTGGTTGGGGGTCAATTATTCACTTTTGTCTTCTAAGCAATTGATTGTTCCATGTGTCCACTTTCTAACAAGAAGCACTTGTCCAAATCTCTGAACATGGGACTTAAAATACATTTTAATAAGTATGTCTTGGAACACAGAAGTCTCCATGTTTCTCAAGGGACATGGGCCCAACTTCCAAAAATGCAGGGTTCTCCCATGGCTATTAACAAGATTCATTAACAGGTAGAAAGTTTTCTGCAGATTGAACTTTGCAAACTCACATGAGAAAGGCAAATGGGAAGGTGGATTATTCATCTGCTGAATACCCATTTGGGGAATTTCAATACTTCCTTAATACAGGCCAACTAATACTTTAGAATAGTTTTCCCAGATCTGGTTCCCTTGGCTATGTCTCCCATTATCCCTGATCATCAGCCATGCTGACTGGGGCTGTTGAAAGTTGTACTGCAAAACATCTGGAAAGCACCTGTTTGTTGAGTTAGATTATTTAGATGAAGAAAGAACAAGCAATAATTACTAATGGTAATTTCCACATGGATGAAATTGAAGATTTATGGAAGCAGTGTTTGGTCAGAAATCGCTGATGTGAATTTGTGTCCGTATTTTCACTTTTTCAAATATGGCAACCCTAATGAAAAGGGGCATTTGGGGGGCATGGTGGGACCAGAGGGAAGGGGAGGTTTTCCACCAATGCTATTTCTATTCACCGGTCCCTGAGTTAATTAGTAGCAATCAAGTTTAGTTTTCGGAGCTGTTGTTGCTTTTTATTAAAAAAAAAACAATCAATAGGTCATGACTAAATAAAAAATGTCACCTTTGTGATTTAATAAAGATATTTGAACAAATTATGTTGCCCCACAATTCCAACCAATAACAAGCAACAATTAAATTTGGGGCGCACAAACACACATATTATTTAATCAGTTTACAGACATTTGCACTGCACTGTTCAAGTCTATAAGGTTTTTCAGTCCATACAAAAATATGAAAACAGATTTAAAATGAAACATCATAACTTTAGAGCATGAAACAATAGAAGATTAGTAACTCTCAGCGTTAAAACTCCTTGAAGACTTCACTTGGTAACATGAACCAAACATCAGAATATTGGTGTGGGACTGAAATTCTAAGGATATGTTGATTTATGTTTTAAGTGTTTGTTTGTTTGTTTGTTTGTTTGTTTGTTTAGGGCAGCCTTCTTCTTGCCCTAGTGAGCAACCTGGCTGCTAAATTTTGCACCAGCTGAAGTTTCTGAGCTGTCTTCAAATGCAGTTGTGCATATAATGTATAGCAATAATCTAACCTAGAGGCTTCCAGAGCTGGGCCACCAGCCGAAGCTGATGGAAGGCACTCCGAGCCACTGAGGCTACCTGAGTCTCAAGCAACAGCAATGGATCCAGGAGTAGAGCCAAGCAGAATGCTAGTTCTGCTTACAGTACACCCGCTGAAGTTAATGAATCTAAGTTAGTCATGTTCATTAACCTCAATGGGTCTCCTCTTAGTAGACCTAGCCATGGATACAACCCAATAATAACAATCACATAATAGCACAACCATTGGCAATCATAGTTAGCAATAACTGTAATATGGCTGGCATTAGTGAAAGCGCTATACTGCAGCAAAATCTAATATAATATTACCATTACTGTGCAATATATTTTTGAATATACCCTACAGTGTGCCTTTAACACTAAGCTGAGATATTCTTTGTCCCTTGTATTGCACTCATCGTCCATGTCAAATACTAACTTCTCGATTTTCAGGATTCTCACAAGACAACTTTCACCAACCAGTTTTTTGAAGCACATTTTAAAAATCATTTTTCCAGGGCCGCACTCTTTTTATGGATAGCACTCCTGACAGCAGCTTTCACGTCTGCATTCCTTATTGTATATATGAAAGGATTTAGCATTGGAATGAGGACAGTGTTCAAGACTGCTACTACTCTGCTCAGGCGAGATTGGGCAAGGACATTGGACCTGACGTAAATGAAGATCAAGGCGCCATACAGTATAGAAACAACAATCAGGTGAGATGTACAGGTGGAGAATGCCTTCTTGCGACCCCTGACTGAAGGTATCCGAAGGATAGAGGAAATGATGAAGATGTAGGACACTGTGTTGAAGATCAAGGTCATGATGACAAACACAATGGAACTGATAAATCCCAGTAACTGACTGACGCTGGTGTCGGAACAGGCTAGTTTTAACAATGGACCAAAATCACAGTAGAAGTGGTCAATGATATTGGACTTGCAGTAAGGCAACGTCCACATAATAGCACACTGAAGAAACATAATTATGAATGATCCATACCAGGTAGCCAAGGACATCTGAATACAAACATTCTTGGTCATAATCATGGGGTACTGAAGAGGCTTGCATATGGCCAAATAGCGGTCAAAGGACATCACCGTGAGGATTAAAAGCTCTGTACCACCAAAAATAAAATGGAACAGGTTCTGAGTCATGCAGCAATAGAAACAAATAGTGGTTTGTGCTTTTATTAGTGTTTGTAGTAACTTGGGGACAACTGTAGTGGAGTAGCAGATCTCTAGAAAAGCAAGATTGCTCAGGAATTTGTACATCGGTGTCTGAAGCTTTTGTTCAATGACTACAATGATGGGGATGAACCCATTTCCTAGGATAGTTATGATGTACATGCATAAACCTACTACAAAGAAGATACTGTGCAGCTCATGGAAGAAAGGAATTCCCAGTAGAATAAATTCATCTACCGTTGAGGTATTTAATAGGATCATCACAGCAGAACAACTCCAATAATCCTCTGAGGTGGTTCAAAATATGTCCAAAACTTCACGCACACAATGATTTTCTTCCAGATTGACAGAATTAAACTGGCCTAGGCTGCAAAAGAAGAAAAATGGAAAGCCGCGTGAAGAGTCAAAAATAGTAAACTATGGAGTAAATAGCAATTCATCCTGAATATAATAACCAGAAACGCTGAAGGAAAATAAACTTACCATTAATGAAGATAGATCCTTATGAAATTTTGTTTTAAAGTTCTGTCATCACATTTACACCATCAGCTAAGAAATCCTCTATCATTTTTCCTGGTTATTCAAAGATAGCTCATGGTAGCTCCTTTTTCATGGTGTTGGAAGTCTCTAGCAGTGCACAACACTTTATGAATAACCAGGACAGTATATGCAATATATTAAAAATGTCACTACTTATTTTTAAAAGATTTATTACATGCCTATTCCAATAGTGGGAAATAATGTCTCATGATTCTGGAGAGGAAAGCAATTGAGAGATACAAAAGAAAGGTAAGTCTTCAACACATTCAACAGGCTGAAACTCTGCAAGAATAACCACAACAAAATAAAACCTGCTGTGATGCCTCTTGGCTTTTTTAGACCCCATCTTGCACCTATTTTCACCATCACATGACAAAGTTGTGTTCTACATGAATGCTTCTACTGCATTTAATTGCTATGATAACTCAATGTTTATCCTTACTACAGTTCCACAGGAATAGAGAATCTTCATTAGAAAGGACAGCTTTTGAGTGGGTCCTTTATTTTCTTTGATCTTCCAAGCAACCAATTTGTCCATGTGCCAAGTATTTCTCATGGGAGACTATTTCGTCAATGCTCTCCACATAATATAACACATGGTTTTGTTGGATATGCATGATTTCTCATGAGAATGATGTCCAAGAGGGAAGGGTTGTCTCATGAGTATTTTCAATATTTATTAATCTAGATAAAACTAGAGTTATGTAGAGTTTTCTCTAGATAAAATATGTCAGGCAGAAGCCTGGTGAAATTGGACTGTGTGTGCATGTGTGCTTTTCTGTATTCTTCAGATGGACAAATATCCATATTTGGAATCTCAGCTGGCTTAATAAACAACCATCTACAGTTTCACATAATATTCAGAATGCCTAAAATGTGAAGTTGGTCGTGTTGGTTCATACAGAGTGTGTGTGGAGGAGGAGAGAGTCCACAGCTGGTCACTATCTTTTAGTAGACACATGCAAAATGTCACCAAGCTGTGAGAAGCGTTTTGAGTTCTCAACGTATTTTCATCAGACAAAATGTTACACAAAGTGTCTGTTAGGAAAATTAAAAGAAATGTGACTCTGCCCCACCACAATGACTGCTACTGATAACCCCAGTATGAAACTCTGGAGAGCTGCAACCAGTGTAGACAATACTGATCTCAACAGACCTGTGGTCTGACTCATTATAATGCATCTTCCAACATCTTCTATTAAGTGTTTGATGGTTTAATAAGGGCCATTAGACCAATCATGAATATTGCCGTCATTTTAAGCTGATCCTTTCCCTCCTCTTTTTGGCAAGATTGTATGCCTGTTAAATATTGGATCATGTGAAATTCACCCTAGTGCACAACTATATACAAGCTATATAAACATCAGAACGAGACTGAATCAATGTCTGTCTGTCTGTGTGTGTGTGTGTGTGTGGTCTTTCTTGTCTAAGATCTGGAAACACAGAATGATCCATGGGAACCATTGTTCTGAGAAGTGTATATGGACAACATAAGGCCACACTCAGGCAAAACTAAACATTTCAGTTGGTTTAAGTAGGAGATATTCAAGAAGGTGTTTAACTTCCCCATTGCAAAAATCAATCAATCAATTCATTGCCTATTTTTGTAATCCTAGTTTCATACACATTGTCACTTACTCCTTGTTCATTGAGCTCCCACTGCTGGTTTTGGAAGCCACACACACATGGCATTAGCGACAATCTATATGGATTCTCTAGTTTCTTGAGCAATGCTGCTGTTTGACCCTCTTTTTCCTCTCTCAAATCAGCTTCAATCTGACTAGAAAATGTAAGCCTTATTCACATTGTACTTAAGTCAGGTCTGTACATTTGAAACAGCTGTTGTGCATGCACAGGTGAGCATCTATGCGCAGAAGGCAGTTTCATGAGTTCCAGCGTGGGAGTGTGTGTGTGTGTGTGTGTGTGTGTTTGCAATGGGTTATTTTTATGTCTTTCTAAATTTAAAAGTCTATCCCCCCTTTCTGCACTGAGCAGCCAACAGTGGCTTGCAGTAGTAACTGACAAATCCAATAGCAAAGTCACAAGTTTGAATGAATTAAATGCTCTTCACCAAATGACATGTACACAAAGGTGCGAATCATTCCACAATTGAAAGGAAACTGCTTGGCATTTCTTCCAGTAGCACCTTAGAGACCAACTAAGTTTGTTCTTGGTATGAGCTTTCATGTGCATGCACACTTCTTCAGATACACTGAAACAGAAGTCACCAGACCCTTATATATAGTGAGAGAGTGGGAGGGGTATTACTCAGAAGGGTGGTGGGAATGGGTGATTGGCCAGGTGATTCCCTGGGGAGGCATTCCATAGAGGGGGAGCCACTGGAAAGGCCCACCTGTTGAGCAATAGGTTGGACTCACACTTGTTTTTAACACATTTTTTCCAAGACTTCTTTAAGGAACTCTGTCTTCTTCAATATCACACTCCTGGGAGCCTCTTTCACTTCCATGTTCAGCATTGGCAGGAATGCAATGTTTAAGACTGCTACTACGCTGCTTAGATGGCTAAAGATAGCTTTGTCATGTATAATGAGATAAGAATCCAATGTCTTTGTTCAGACCAGGTCTCTCCATGGTTTTAAGTTTGGTAATTAGTTGCAATTCAGCAACTTCTCTTTCCAGTCTATTTCTGAAATTCCTTTGTAGTAAGACAGCTACTTTGAGATCTTGTATAGAATGTCCTGGGAGACTCCTCACCCACAATAATACAACAACAGGACTTAACATGGACACTGGTACCAGAGCCTGCAATAAACCCAGATGCCAACTTTGCTGCCACATACACCCGGACAACACCATTACTGGCCCCAACAACATCAAACATACCATCTCAGGACTATTTAATTGCTCATCTTCTAACATTGTGTATGCCATCAAATGCCAACAGTGCCCTTCAGCTCTCTATATTGGACAAACAGGTGAAACCCTACGCCAAAGGATAAATGGACACCAGTAGGAGAACACTTCAGTCTCCCATGTCCAGTGAAATAAGTTCAATTGAGATCAGTTGTACATATTCACAGGTAAATGTGTTTAAACTGCTGCTTCAAAGGTGTTGATCTCCAAAGTCCAAAAGAGTATTCCCAGTCCTTAACTTCCTTAAGTGGGAAGAAATGGCACACAAGCCTGAATCAAGAAACCACCTCCTTAGAGCAAAATGTCCTGCTTAGGGCTTCCCTCAAAACTTCTTTGACCTTCTCATTCCTGAGGCTGTATATGAAAGGGTTCAAAAGAGGAGTCACCACTGTGGTCAGGATGGCAGCAACCTTGTCAAAAGCCAGAGAGTAGCTTTGATTTGGACGGACATACATGAAGATCGAACTCCCGTAAGCGATGGTGACCACAGTGATGTGAGAGGCGCAGGTGGAGAAGGCCTTTTGCCTCCCTTGGACAGATGGGATTTTCAGGATGGTGGAGATGATATAGCTGTAAGAGACCACAGTGAGCACCAACGAGCTGAGGACCACCAAGGAAGACAGAAGGAAGTTAAGGAGCTCTATGAAGTGAGTGTCCACGCAGGCTACTTCCAGCAGAGGTGCAATGTCGCAAAAGAAGTGGTTGATGTTGCGGTGGCAGTACGGAAGTCTGGAGACGACAACTGTAGGGCAAAGAACTGAGAGGAATGCCCCTACCCAACAGCCCAGAACCAGAAGGAAACACACATGTCCATTCATAATGATGGTGTACCTTAGTGGATTGCATATGGCCACATACCGATCAAAGGACATGACAGCTAAGAGGATAAACTCCACCGTCCCCAGAAAGAAATAGAAATATGTCTGAGTGATGCAGCCTGTGAACAAAATGGTTTTCTTTTCAGCCAGGAGGCTGGACAGCATTTTGGGGGCAATCACGGTAGTGAATAGGATGTCCAGAAAAGACAAATTACTGAGGAAGAAGTACATAGGAGTGTGGAGTCGCAGGTCAGTCCATATAATGGAGAGGATGACCACGTTTCCCATGAGGGTGAGCAGGTATGTGAAAAGCAGGACCACAAAGAAGAAGATCTGAAGCTCACGGTGGGCTGGGAAAGACAGGAAAACAAATTCCTTCACTGACGACTGGTTGTTGGCCTCTGGATCCATTCTTTGCCCTCTGCAATGGGACATTTTTTTTAAAATAACAACAACAACAACAAACTGAAGCTGAGCTCTTGCTGCATCATCAGAACCACATGTTATTCTAGCAAATATATTTTAAGACCCAATATATTTTAAGACCTTCCTTTGATGAACACAGTTGATAAAGGTATTTGCTCCCAGGAAAGCTCATGCACAAATTTTTTTGTTTGTCTTCCAAGGCTTTTTAGCCTTTTCATCTAGTCATCTAGTCGAAGCCCCTACAATGCAGAATTCCTGCTCACAGCCATTCCTGGGTGGGCTCAAATCACCAACCTTCTGGTTAACAGGTAGTTTTTAGTGAATACTATTTAGAAAACAACTCACTTTGCTGGTGTTCAGGAAGACTAACATCCTACCAAGCTGGAGTGACTCTCATTGGCTTGTTGATTGATGGGATCAACTTCAAACCTAGTAAGTCATGATGACTGCAAGTAAATGAGTGGTGCTAACAAAAGATTGAGAGAAGCTTCTTAGAGTCCCATAGATTCACAAATGGAAAAAGGATGGAGAAGACAGGAAAGCAGAGAGCTGAACATCTTCCACATTTTTAGATTTTTTTTTAAATGCTGCTATTTCTTTCCCATTTGCTTGGGACCCTCTAACGTGACAGCAGGAGACACTTCTCTCTCACACCCCAATATTTAATGGGAACTAGGTGTCATATTAATGCTATTTTCCTACAGCTCAAAACTGGATGTTCAAATGCTTCCTTAATTTAACTTGAATTTAATTTATTTATTGTATTGCTTTTTTCTGTTTTTTTTTTTTTAAGGGTTGTGAAGCCCCTCAGAAACTATGGTTAAAAGTCAGGATTATGAATGCATTGATAAATAAATAAATACATACTAATAGACTGGAACAGCAGGGACATAAACAATAGATATGAGGTATTTTTTGTTTTTGTTTTTACAATCAAATGGTAAATAAATTTTAAGAAATAAAATAATTAAGTAATACCGGGTTGGCTTAGATGTAGTTGGCTCTACCAATTAAATCTGAAACAAAACATCCAGATAACTTTGAGGAACAAGAGCTTTCAATGGAAATAATCTCCACCTTAAAAGTAACTAAGGATCTTGGTTGGTTTTTTTTTTAAAAGTATGGATACGTTATCTCCAGTTAGTCAGTAATTATCACATATTAATTTTAATAGTTGCTTTCTTGTCTAAGTCACTTCTCTCTCTTCAAATTCCTTGTCCATTCAGACACAAACACCCACTCTCAGTGTTTTTGGAACTGGCAAGTGCATCTTAGTGCAATTTCAGATTCTTCTCAAACCCAAGAGATTTTAAAACCTTAAGAGCTTTCATAATCATCAAGGGGCCAATTTGTGGAAGATTTCTAGCTCTCAGGGCTTTTTCAATAGAATAAGTCTCCAAGATGGAAATCTAGTGAAGACCTTCTCTGCTCCACAAAACAGAAAATTAATGCAGAAATTAATCAAGAAGGGCATGTTATCTGTGAAGGAACAACTCTTTTGAAGAAGAAGAAAACAAACTCATCCAAAGTACTCCAGACAAAGTTAACTCTTTTGGTGATTTATTTTTTTATCTTATTTATTTCATAAAATTAATATACCGTAAAGAAAAAAACATCAAAGCAGCTAAAATACTTTAGAGGATTAGAGGACTTTCTTTGCAATCTCATTAGCATCCAGTTTTTGCTTATCTTTGCCTATATGTTTTATTTACAGGATGAGGATTAGAAACCTATTTAGATGTTCCCAAAATATGAAGTATTTCATAAGTTAAGGCAGGCACATAATTGTCTTACATCCTCATTGCTATTAGCTTTCAGGAACCACCTGTTGAAGTCTGATCTGATCTTGTAGGCTTTTACTGCTAATCAGGAAATACACACGTGCACACACTTTCTAGTTTTCTAGTTTTCTTAATGCAATATACACATCAAGAATTAGAGAAGCACCATTTAATACTTTGGAATTCACTTGTGGCAAACTTGCCCAAATATCCTGTGACTTCATTAGACTACACAAGTCATCATATCCAACACTGAAGCCTTGCCAGCACCATCCTATGGCTATGTTACAACTGTCACATTCACACACATACACCCTTAAGGGCAGGGGGAAAACTGCAACATTCTATAAAAAGATTTGCATTGTTTAATTTTATTCATTTACAGCATTTACATCCTACCCTTTAGTTTAAAAAAAAATGCTCTCACAGCAGGTTACAGAGTAAGTTCTAAGATGGTTCCTCCATTAGGTTCACAAACTAAAAAGACATGACACATAAGGAAAGAGGAAAGGGGAGGGAGGAGAGAGAATGAAGCTCAAGGACAAGTCCTTAAAGTTATAGTCCTTAATGTTACATCTGGTGTTGGTGATCATTCCAGTTGTCTTTCCCTTGATAAAGAGCAATCCCTCTCTGGATGCATTTATATCTCTCCTTCCAGGTAAGATTTAGGAGGTGACAACTTCCAGGCATCTCCTGTCACACAGATCTTCCCTTATTCATGTCATTGTATAGAAAAGAATTCAACCTAATACGTACTATTTTATTTATTTCACTTAAAAAATAAAAAGTTTTTTTTTGGGGGGGGGGATGCATGAAAGCAACCATAGCACAAAAGTAAACAATTGTTCACGATAAGAAGGCCAAAGTTGAATTTGCCCACAGTAGTATATGCTTTGTGTATGACATGATCTATAAATAAAGAAGTAAAAATGCTTTATTTGATCGTTGTACACCACTCTTTCTATTCATCTCCCAAAGAACGCAACAATAATTTGACAATTCAACTGTACATGAAAATTCAAACCATTCCTTACGCTTCTGCCACAAATTTATTCTGCCCACATTTTGTCAGCTCCCAACATCTTTAATTTCTCACCCAGTTTCAAAACATCTCTATAAAGTAAGTCCCCATTTCATGAAAAGGGACCATGCCGAGCTATGAGTGAGTTGCCCAATGCCACCCAAGTGAGTTCATAATCACAGTGGGTATGTATATCAAGACGATAAGATCTAATGTCCCATTTCTCAGGCACAGCACATGTGTATTTTCCCGCCCAGTAATAGTATATTCCCTAAACCTCAGGTGCCTACTGTCCATTATCCATTTCTTGTCCATTATAAACTGACACCTCCATATCTGGGGGAAATAGCACAAGCATCTGGGTTGATCAGATGCTATTTCTGCGTTCTGTACATCTCCCATTGCAAAGTTCCATTAGACCCAATCCCATCCACATTGTGCATAATCCTTTCATTTACCATTTGTTGTCCTCAAATACTTTATTCCTGGTGAATCCCTTTTTCAGGGCATCTTTCACTTCCTTGTTCCTGAGTGTATATATGAAAGGGTTCAGCAGTGGAGTGACCAGGGTGTTTAGGAGGGACACCAACTTGTTCCAACCCAACGAGGCATGTCCGCTTGGCCTGACATAGATAAAGATGATTGCCCCATACAGCATGATGACAACCATCAAGTGAGCAATGCAAGTGGAGAAAGCTTTCTGCCTCCCAGAGGCTGATGGGATTCTCATCACGGTGGAGATGATGAAGATGTACGAAACCACCGTCATCAGGGAATTGCAGAACACCACTATGGTGGCCACGATGAAGACGATCCACTCGATGGGGCGAGTGTCAGTGCAAGCCAGCTTCAGCAATGGTCCAACATCGCAGTAGAAGTGATTGATGATATTGGGGCCACAGAAAGGCAGGCGGAACACTAGAATCGTCTGCACCAAGACCGTCATCAAGCCACCAAGCCAAGAGCCACAAGCCAGCTGAACACAAACCTTACTGCTCATGATGGCATGGTAGTGGAGAGGGTGGCAAATAGCCATGTAGCGATCATACGCCATGGCGGTGAGAAGGAAGAATTCGGTGGCCCCCAGGAAAAAATGGGAGAATGCTTGAGCTTTGCAACCAGCTAGGCTGATAGATTTCTTGATTGAAAGTAAGTTGGCCAGCAGTTTGGGTATGGTCGCGGTCACATAGATGATTCCTAAGAACGAAAGATTTCCAAGGAAGAAGTACATTGGCTTATGTAGAGTGGTGTCATGGACTACAGTGGCCACAATGACAATATTCCCAGTGACAGTTAAGGTGTAGATCACCAAGACACCCACAAACACTAGAATTCGCACCTTTTGGATGCTGGGGAAGCCCAGTAAAATAAATTCACCACAACTGTTTGGTTTTCCATCATCACCTGCATTAAAACATAGGAAAGAGTTACAAAACCAGGTCAGAGAGTTGTTCCATCTAGAAGATGCTTCTATTAGGGATGGGTGAATCTGTCAATTTCTGGTTCTCTCTGTTTCTCATTTCTCATTTATCTAGCCTCTTCACATTTCAAAACCAATTTTGTATGCTTTTTAAAGATATAAATGCATTTTTCATGCACACTTCTCCCCACTATATGCATTATTGTATGTTTTACTTGACTGGAGAATGGCATCGCTAAACTGGGAGAAACACAGATTACGAAGGACGCCTGTATTTTGGGTCATGTACTGTTTCAGAAAGTGTGGTAAGCTTACATTTTAATGTGAACTGAATTGGGTTGCTACCCTATCCCTAGAATCTATCTCTTGGCACCTACCCAATTCACAGATCCTAAAGGCCAATGGAAATGCTCACAAGCAGATGCAATGGCAATATCCACCCATGCTATTAGCCCCCAAAGAAAAATCATCCTCTGTAACTATCCATGGACTGCAAAAAGATCAAACTTATCCATCCTTAAAGAAATCAGCCCTGAGTGCTCACTGGAAGGGCAGATCCTGAAGTTGAGGCTCCAGTACTTTGGCCACCTCATGAGAAGAGAAGACTCCCTGGAAAAGACCCTGATGTTGGGAAAGATGGAGGGCACAAGGAGAAGGGGACAACAGAGGATGAGATGGTTGGACAGTGTTCTCGAAGCAACTGGCATGAGTTTGGCCAAACTGCGGGAGGCAGTGAAGGATAGGCGTGCCTGGCATGCTCTGGTCCATGGGGTCACGAAGAGTCGGACACGACTGAACGACTGAACAACAACATACTATCCATATATACAACACAAAGAAATAATTACATTCTCTGGAAAAGAGTCAGGATTCCTGCATTGCTGAGTGTTGGACTAATAACTATTCAGGTTCCTTTCAACACTACAATTCCATGAATCTATGATCATAAGCCCTGTCTCTCTATACCACTTTAGCCTTCCTTCTAAGGAGAACAAAACTCATAATTCTCCATACGTTCCTTACACCTCCACACATGTAGATCATTGAACTATGTGATTTCACTTTAAAGTGAACTTTAGGGATTTTGAAATCAAAATTTAAAATGTCAGATTTGGACTCAAGAAAAATAAAAGGTCAAATCCAGATTGCAAATTGCATTTCAGATTTAGTTTTGCAATTTGGGCAGAAAACCTTATATGGCTCTGTAAAAAATATATATTCATTTAATGATCTGGGGTAAGTGTATACATTATTATTATTATTATTATTATTATTATTATTATTTAAGGTGTGAGATTGTGGCTCTGAAGACACGGTGCTGTTTAGAACCTCAAAACATCCACACATAAAAGTTACAGCAATAGATGGAGATGAAGTAAAGCATATACTTAATTCCTTTTGTTTTCTGCTGTAAGATTTTCGAACGTTGCCACTCAGTTCCTTAAGTGGCATGATAGGACTATCAATTGAGTAAAGCTTTTGCAGTTGTCCAATAACTTTGCACAACCAATGAAAATATGGGTCACCACCCACCCCATTGTGCTGCAGCCACAAATAGCACTTGACTGATGTAGAAAAATAAACCACACATCACCATATGGTTGAAAAAGACAGAGGGAACTCACATTATTACACATCCCGACTGGTTCTCAGAATAAGCATTTTCTGTTTGTTTCCTGGGAAACATAGTCACATATCCTAGTATTTGTACAGTATCCACTATTTTCAAAGCACTTATAATAATGAGAAAAACAATATAGGCAATATAGAGCATGATGTTTAATAGCAGCTAAAGACGCTATGGAACTATAACACTGCCTGCCTCTTGCTCTGATGCCTGTTCATGCGCAGATGAGCACAGAAATGAGGAGAAAAAGAACAAATACTTCAGGCGTATATCTTTTTTGCATTCCGCTCGCTGTAGACCACGATGAAGTTCTTTGGTGCAGGTTTTACAAGAGCAGTTTAAATATATGGGAAAGAGTTACTTCAGTCCCAACCATTCCCACTAGGGAAATTAAACCACCTGAGAGAGGCAGAGAAGCACTTTGGGGAACTTAAGATGTGTTTTCCTTGGCAAGTGCCTGGACAAAGATGGATGTAAGGATTTAATTTAGCAAGTCAAGGGGCAGGTACAAAGCTTCAAAACATTTTTCTTTGCTCTTGAAATGACAGGGCATAAGACAGATGGCCATATCTTTTCAAGGTGGGTCATCCACCACATCGCACGGTGTCTACTTAACCACAACTATAAAATGCTCCGTTGCTGTAGAAATGTACTTCAAAAATGCCAGGGGGCAAAATGTTAAACTGTTTGCATATTTTCCCCCTTCCTTTCCTCATAAACAACATTTCAAAAGCAATTTTGGAAATACAGGACATCTGTTTTATTGAGCTCAAAACCCCTAAAAGATATAATAGTGCCACTTTGGACTATTCTCAGCTCACTTACATGCTATATAACTTGTATTTTTTTTCTCCTTAAAAAATAAATAAAGACACAGAGCATATCCCTTGCATTAAAAGGGGGGGGGGGGCTTAGCCAAATTACTGGAAGAAAAGGCTATCAACAGCTACTAGCCATGGTGGCTGAGTTCTATCTCCACTGCCAGAGGCAGTAGGCCTGTGAATATCAGTTCTTGGGAATCACAGGTGGGCAGAGTACTGTTGTACTCCTGTCTAGCTTGCAGGCTTCCCATGGGCATATGTGAGACGAGGATGTTGGACTAGATGGGAGATGAGTAAAAGCTGTAAGGCCATAAAATGCATTTCTAGATCAGAGCAGCAGAAAAGGGGGGGCATCCCGCTTCCAGAAACTGCTAACCAGATGCTTCCTGCCTTGATCATACACGCAAGGCAGGAAGGCAATGACTCTCCCTTGTGCTTTGTACCCCTACAGTTACATTTAAAAAAACAAACAAACCCCTCTCTTGTTGCCCAGAGAATTATAATGTCTATGAACACGGAAAATCTATTTAAGTCTCATGGCAAATCGCCATTGTTGGAATCATCCTTTAGGGGTGTTTCCAATGCTTTCCTTAAAAACAAGCAAAATACAAGTGGTTGTAACCAGTCAGTTGGTCAGAGCGTGGTGTTGATAACACCAAGGTTGCAGGTTCAATCCCTGTATGGGACGGCTGCATATTCCTGCATTGCAGGAGGTTGGACTAGATGATCCTCAGGGTCCCTTCCAATTCTACAATTCTATGATTCTAATTGTTTAGTGCCTTCATGTGCCTTGTCGGAGTAGAAGTAGATAAATGTGAATAAATGGCCATTTTTTAGGCAAATAATAGTCAACACATGGTACTTGTGTATATAGTTAGTTCCTGGGCGTGGAGGAACTACTTGAAGGGGGACTTTCTGTAGAGATGAATGAGAGTGGAAAGCCAATGTGGGCCTTGAGACTGAAGAGTAAATAGGGCCCCCTGTCTACTGTATTTCAGTGTATCTGAAGAAGTGTGCATGCACACGAAAGCACATACCAAGAACAAACTTAGTTGGTCTCTAAGGTGCTACTGGAAGGATTTTTTTTTTATTTTTTATTTTTTTTTAAATAATTAGTTTGTGTTGAATTTACTTGCAGTGCCTGTTTCCAAGAAAGGCTGGGCCTTCCAGTTCCCTCTAGATGTGGTGGACTACAAACATCATTATCTATGACCATTGGCTTGTCTGAGACCTGACACGGGAATCTTGTGATAATAATACTATAAACTCAAACAAAAAAAAGCAGCCTGTCCCTTGTCCCCCACCCCCGGCCAGCTTAGTCCTCCAAGACCTGGGGCAAATGTACCTGGCTGCCCCCACCTCTGCAAGGACCTGCTGGACCCAGCTCTTCAAAAGGAACATTAGCAGTGCTTAGGGCTTTAAAGATCAGCACCAACATTTTGAATTGTGCTCGGAAATGTACTGGGGGCCAATGTAGGTCTTTCAGGACTGGTGTTATGTGGTCTCGGTGGCCACTCCCAGTCACCAGTCTAGCTGCCGCATTCTGGGTTAGTTGTAGATTCCAAGTCACCTTCAAAGGTGACCACCATCCTTTGAAACCAAAAGATGCCTAGACCTTCTGAAAGTGTTGCTTATGATTGTGAATTTTTTATTTTCCATTTTTTCACACAGTGGAAGACAGAGGCAAGAAGTTTCCCAACTTTTTTATTTTTAACCCTCTTTGGCAATAAATGACAATCAGATCAAGTCACTCCGTATCAGTTCAGTGGAATTTTTTTTTTTTAATATTCGCTGCCTTCCTCAAAGCTTCTTTGACGTCTTTGTTCCTCAGGGTGTAGATGAAAGGGTTGAGGAGCGGAGTGATAACTGTATTCAGCACAGATACCACTTTGTTTACCTCCAGAGAGGAGTTTGCTTTGGGCTTCACGTACATGAACATCACTGTTCCGTATTGTATGGACACCACCGTCAGGTGGGCGGCACAGGTTGAGAAAGCCTTCTGTCATCCCGACGAAGAAGGGATGCGCAATATGGTGGAGATGATGAAGATGTAGGAGATGGCAGTGAGTAAGAAGGAGCTGAACAGGAGAAGGGCCGACCCCACTAACACTATCTGCTCGAGCAGGTGGGTATCAGAGCAAGCCAAGCTCAGCAACGGGGTCACATCACAATAGAAATGGTTGATCAGGTTGGGGCCACAAAATGGGAGTTGGCAAATCAAGATGGTCTGCACTATGACGGTGAAGAAACCTCCCAGCCAAGACCCCAAGGCTAACTGCAGGCAAAGCTTGCTGTTCATGATGATGCTGTAATGCAGTGGGTTGCAGATGGCTATGTAGCGGTCAAAGGACATTGAGGCAAGCAGGCAGAATTCAGTAGCCCCAAGAAGGAAATGGAAAAAGGCTTGGGTGATGCAACAGTAGAAGCAGATGGCCCTCCTCTCTGCCAAGAAATTGGCCAGCATCTTGGGCGACAGAGTTGTAACATAAAAGATCTCCAGGAAAGAGAAGTTCCCTAGGAAGAAGTACATGGGGTTGTGGAGATGGTGATCGTGGATGATGATGAAAACAATCAGGATGTTGCCTGTGACAGTGAGGATGTACATAAGCAGAACGGGAACAAAGAGATACTTCTGCAGCTCTGCGGAACCTGGAAACCCTTGGAGAATAAACTCAGTGAGGACAGTTTGATTTGTTTGAGGCATTTCTTGAAGAAGACTCATCTGCCTGACTCCTTTCTATACCTGCTAAGAGCATGGGGGGAAAGATGAATAAGACAGCAAACTATTGCAGTGTGCAGCTTGAAGGGACTGAATGCATAAAAAACTGATTCCTTCTAGAATAAAAGATTGCCCAGACCCAAAAGTTTGATTTAAAGGTTTACCTGCATAACCTTCTTCAAAACAGAGCAAAAAACAACAACAGTAAATGATACATCCAAACAGTTCTGTGATGTTCAGTTTCATTATCTTAAAAATAACTTTAAACAGGACTAAGGTCAAAACTCTATCTCTCCCCCATTATAGCCTTCATGACAACCTGAGGTTATGTGCTTCTGGAGTGAGCTCCATTATCAATCTTGCTTCCACACTCGCTGGGAACTCCCTTTCAAAACGGTGATTTGCAACCCAGTACCTTTGTTACCTGATCTAAGGTTAAACACTCACGTGTTAGCTAGCAGACAATAACAATAGTTAGTTATCAACAGATCTAGGAGCTTAGCGAGCTTAATATAGCCCCATGGAAAATCCTCATGGAAAAGCCTTCAGTAATGCACAAAGGCATTCTCCCTTTCGGTGTCAATTATACAATTATACTTAACAAACTAGCTATATCACCAGCCTGCTTAGATTTCTAGTTTAATTTTAGAACAGGCTCAGGTACCCTATGTTAAAGCAATAGGCATGTTATACAAGGGGGAGAGGGAAGAAGACACCATACCAGCTGCTCCTAGTATAGATCCAGGGGATTACATTCCATACATTCTCACTAATCCTTACGACAACCCTTTAAAGTGAGCATTGAAAGTAGGATGAAGGTTCCCCGTGACAACACAGTGAATTCATTATTGAGGCAGGATTTGAATGATATATATATAAAGAGAAAGAGACATTTAGATTTAGATTTTGTTCAGTCTAGGGAAATGAAAAGAAAGTCAAAACTTTTGCAAGGTCCTTCTTTAGCAAATGTACAACCACAAGTTAACCTTCCTGGTTTCCACCAAGATAGACACATCAATGTCTGCTTGATTATTATAGCTCATATCAAAATAATAAGTTTGCTTAATATTTTTCCAGCCCTGATGGACCAATAACAAGCAAGGGAAAATGGTATGTCCCCCATCCAGATGAATAAACACATTTTAGGAGGAAGCAGAACTTAATTTTCTTAAATATTCAATCAGAACTTATTAAACCTCCTTCACATTTCAATCTGCATTTAACTCTTAAGTCTTGGGACTTGGCACTTAAACTTCCCATTAGAATTTGGTTCACTTACAACACACAACCAAGACTAAGATGGTTGCATTTTATCACACTGAAATAAAAGGCCATTGCTTTAACTCTTAGTTGCATATCAAAAATCAATTATTTCAATGGGAACTAAGATATGCATATATTATGTACATTATTCTGCTCCTGCTAGTAGTGGGCAGTGACAAAAAACCAACCCCACTACTAAAACTCAACCAGTCAGGAACAATGCTTACAGAAGTCTGGCATGTGAGATTTGACAAGGGATGGAGGTGAGATTTGATTCAGTATGCACTTCAATCCAAATCTACCAAATTTGTAATTTCCGAAACAATATGAGAACCGAAATTTAGCTGTGCTTCCAAATTCACACTTATCTAAATTTTGCAATGCAGTTCTCCGACCAAACAATATTTATAAAAATGCATTTTATTGGAAAAGTGTATAAAATGTGAAGAGGTTAGTAGGGAAGGACATACAAAATCCCTTTTATTGGGGGACATTACTTGCAAAAAAAGTGTACATTAGTCCAAACTGCATATACAAAAGGTATTTATTAAGAAAAAAAATACACTAAAATGTTGATGAATTTCCTGAGTTTTTAAAATTGTATTGCTGCATAATGCGGAGAACTGAATTTAAGATTCCAAAAAGTGAGAGGGAGAAATGAAATGAAATAAAATGAAACTGTAATTGATAGATCCTTCCGTCTCCAGACACTACCTGCAAACTTCCAAACTGATCTTCAGAAACAGTGGTGTAAGAAATCCGCTTTAAAATGAAAAAAAGAGACATCTAAAATCACGCTCCCTAGCTGCTCTGTGCTCTAAAAGTTCTTTTGCCCTGATGCGACTAAACCTGTAACTAAGTCGGACTTCCGGCGGCGACGCCATTGAATGGTGGTCGTGGGTTGCTTCGGCTGCGAAGCACCCAGTACATCCCGGGGGTTAGGAGCCCTGTACCCGCATATCGGGGCTCCGGTTGGGGTGCGGGAAGAGCGTCCCGCACCCTGGGCTCCCCGGCTGTGCCCATTGTGGCTCTGAACCCTTCCCCCGCTCCCCCTGTAAAGGGGGAGTGGGGGTGAAGGGACGACGGAGCCGGGCTATAGGGGACATGCCCCAACCGGGATGTAAATGCGGCGACAAAGCCTTTGATGAGCGTCTAAGTTCTACCTGTCTTTGATGAGCTGATAAGAACCCAGTGATTGTGAGTAGTTGAATGACTCTTTGTATTCTTGGAATGATCCTGGGGGAAAGAAGAAAGGCAGCCCGCCTCCCTCCCTTCGGAGATGAAAAGAAATTAACTCTTTAAGTGACTGCTGCTACTATAATCGATAGAAAGCATTGGGAATTTTAAAACTGAGACTGCAGAGATCTCCTTTTGGGGGTTAACTGGGAATAAAATATCTCCTTTTGAAGTTTTGGTCTTTACACCTCGGCTTCGGAGAAATGGCGACCGGGACTGACGTGGGAAAAAATTGAAACAAAGGGAGGAAGAGACAGGAACTGAAATTGGATACTCACTCTCCCTCTGAAAATGCTGGACTTTGCGATTGCATTGTCGCTGAACTCTGATTTACAAGATGAAGAAAGGCTTACTGTCTTGAGGCTGGAACTGATAAATCGTAAACTACAAGCTTTGTGTGGAATTGTAAGTGAAAAGAATTTACTTTCCACAGAGGAGGCTTGGAAAAAGATTGATCAAAAGGAATCAAGCCTGTGCAAAGAGCTGGAAGGGGTGATTGGAAAATTTTTTGAAGTGCTTGGGCAACTCCGGAAACAGGAACCGATTTCTGGGGGTGGCAGCCCCAGGACGGGGAAATTTAGAATATCCAGACGCCGAGGTGGCAGCTTGGTGTCGAGGGACATGGAATTAAGATTTTTACAAGAACAAGAATGGCAAGAAGAAACGGAGGAGCCCAGAAGGAGAATGCTGAACACCCTGAAGCTCGATGCAAGGTTCGTTGTGAATGCAGCCTGGATTTGTGGACGTCTGGAAGGAGATTATTGGAGAGCCAGTTCTGGTGAAAGACAGATAAAGACAATGGACAGAAGGGGAGTGGGTTGAAGTATTAAATCTACAATTTAAATGGTCTGTCATGGTATCCGAAATCGGTGTGCGAAGTCTGTTAAGCATAAGTTTATTTTAAGTAAGAAAGGAGATATTCAACTTTAAGTTAAAAGCAGCATGTTAAAGGATAGAAGAAATAAGTTTAGTTATAAGAATATTTGATTATGATTTAGGTTAAAATAGTAAAATTAAGATAAGTGTGTTATTTTCAAGTAAAACTAAATTTTTATAGAGCGAAGTTGTTAAGGAATTAAGTATATTGATTTAAAACCGAAGGTGAAAAGGCGGGGGAAGTCAAGCGTCAAGATTTGAAAGTAGAAATTTTTTTTTGTAAGGCATATAATCAAGAAGAAAATCCTGGCATTATGTGTATTTGTATTTGTTTTTATATTTGTAGGTGTGGGGTCGGGTTTGTGTTTTTTTTTCTGTATGAAAATGCTAATAAATTCTGTTAAAAAAAATAAAATAAACCTGTAACTAAGTCAAATTATGTTCCAATTAAGCATATATTATTTCTATGTGCATTCTCTGCTGTTAGGGTTTACTTGCAGCACCACAAACTCTCTGCAGTGTCAGATCCTGGTAACATTCGAAGTAAAAGACAGCATAGGCATAGCAGGCAAAACGTACTTACTGAACATGAAATAAATGATATGAAGGAATGGCCAAGATCAGCCAGGATAATTCTATTCATACAGCCTATGGACCTTCAACTGCAAGATGTTTGCCTTAGATCACAAACAAACAAAAACAAGACACACCAACATTTCTTAAATCGAGTCTAAAACTTTAAACTCAAGGCACTAAAGAAGATATATTCAAATTGTAAGTGACAGCAAGATAATCAGTGCAGGTTTTACGAGGACGCGATAAATAATACCAGTTATCAGTATTATGAGGAAGGTCATCTTAGAACTGAGTTATTCTATGTGTGTCTTATGTTTTCAATGATTTTTTTTTCGAGCAATGAATTTGTTTTGAAGCAGCAGCAAATATCCTCCAGGGACCTCATTAAGAGGGATTTACTTCTTGTACACTTTTTTTTTAAATTATTCCTTTAACTGGGATTGCTAAACTTATACATTTACCAATGTAGTTTAGCAAACAGAATTGTTGATTTGGAAGAAGAAAACTCACAGTTCAAAGAGAAGTGTGTGTGTGTGTGAGAGAGAGAGAGAGTCTAAAACACATCTCCAAATGTTGATAGTGAATTAGGTAGTGAAGATTTGACATATGTGACATATGTAGATGTATCTACAACAGACAATATTTGGTACTGACCAGCCTGGAATAGCATATAGGCCGAAATATTATACCTCACATGCGTCCATTCAACTGCTTTGATTCCTGGAACTGGAACTGAGTATAAATCTAAACACCGCCTTAATATACCCACTGGGATGAGAAAGACTTTGTCACTCACCAGAAGCTCAGCTAGTTGCTGATATAACATGCTTTCTCATATTCCATGACCACTAGTGGGTGGTAGTGCTCAAGAAACTTGAAGGAAGCCATGATCTGGCATTCTAAATTATTTCATTGGTTATGTGCAATAATCATAAAGGGTTTATAAGCCTTTATAAGCATAAAGGGTTGGCCATATTTTAAATTTTTGTATTTATTTATTTTTTGTTTCAGAACAGAGATAGTCACCTCTTTCTCAAACTGCTTGGGCAAATGCAATAGGGTAGATCAGGCACCCCCAAACTTGGCCCTCCGGATGTTTTGGGACTACAATTCCCATCATCCCTGACCTCCGGTCCTGTTAGCTAGGGGTGATGGGAGTTGTGGTCCCAAAACATCTGGAGGGCCGAGTTTGGGGGTGCCTGGGGTATATGATGGAGTTTGTTTGTCTCCCCTTGCAGCAGCAAATGGTCGGGTATAAACAAATGGGTTCAAGTGAGAAGAATTCTAACAAAGCATTAAAAAGAACTTCCTGACTGTATGAGCTGAACAGAAAGCCTTGGAAGGTGGTGGGCTGTCCTTTGCCAGTGGTTTTTAAGTGGCGGCTGGGTCGACACCTATCAGGGATGTTGTAGCAGTAGATTTGTTGCATCACAGGGATTTGAAATATATTACCATTGAGGTTCCTCATTGGGTTCCAGCCATTCAGGTTTCAATGCCATCATTCTAATTAGCAAACATAAAAGAGATCTTTGCCCAAATCTGCCCCTCTGCCTTTGAACACCACATTGCCTCTCACAAAACCACTCACCTATATACTTGCATACAACATTGCATTTAATGCAGTGATGTGCTTCATTCTTGAATTGTTCTAGTAATAACACCACTAGCATTTTAGTAGAGCAGATAATTTAAATCATTTCCTGTTTCCCAATATCTGAAGTGAGGAGAAAGCCCTTGCTTCCTGTAATAATCATTTTCTTTAGGCTAAATAAATCTCCCTCCACCACCATGTTATCCCCGAGGAGATATTCCTCTGAGATTTGTCCAGATGGATATTAATGAGAATCTGTATTGCTGTGGGAGTTGGCCATAATGGTTTCCTCCAGTATAAATACTCTACAGAAAATTATGAAACTATGGCAAAATGTGCCTGATCTGACTGCTTCCTACTCTTAACATCCTGACATGGGTAGAATTTATGGCAAATCTGCTCAACTACATCCAGAGCAGGATCACGACACCAAAGCTGACCACAGTTTGGGTACATGCACACAATGGCACACAAATGCACACAAATAACTAACTAACTAACTTACTAATACTGCAGACAATCTTGGGTGTTTGTTTTGTGTTGAGGAAATTCCTCATGTGTATCTTCCCATTTAGAATAACTGACTCTTAGAATGATTATTGTTTTGTTATTACTAAATTAATCAAATGTGCTTTTCACCCAAGACAGGGGAGTCTCTAAGTGACTTCAGGTGTAAAAACATACAAAACTGTAAAAACGAGAACCATCATTATGGAAACAACAACAAAAAATAATTACAGTATGTAAAACTAAAGACACCACCTTCCAGAGGTGAGAATTAACATACAACTGCTCAGAGGCAACATCTCAGAAAGCTGTTTTTTAAAGCCACTGTAATGTTCGTATGCAAATTGGAAATCTGTGTTTCTTTTCCTAGAAACCTTTAAAACAATGCTTTGGCCAGCAGGTTGGCACCATCCTCTTGCCTTTGAAAACAGAAACCATGAGTTTTACACTGTGTCTTCTCATCTGGGCAGCAACATTAGCAGGTAAGGGAGAAGGCCAGTGAAGCATCTGCCCTAAATTATATTTTTGGTTTGTCAGTCAAAGATTCTGAAAATGTTGTGATGCATAACGAAGAAGACATTGAAGAGAGAGATGACAGATATTATATAGGACATAAGGAACCTCAATTCCCTACTCCTTGAGCACTAGGTCAAAATATACACCAAAATGTTGTTGGTCTTTTTGGTCATGGTAGTTGTGAAGGTAGATAAATACGTGGTAGTATTTATCTACCAAACTATTATTTATACTGGAGAAACTATGATTGGTTGGTTGGATAATGCTACAGCAAAGATATTGCATTTATTTATTTAGGAAATGTATACTGCACATGTTTGGTTGGTCTCAAAAGAGACTGAAGGAAAAAGGAGACCAGTTTATTGGCTTCTATTGCATATAGACAATAAATTAAATAAAAAGACAAGTCTAGCAGAATGGGAAGAAACAGTACATTATTCTCATAGACAGCAGAGTATATGAATAAATTATAATATCTCTTTTTTTATCCACAGATGTCCAGTCTCAAATCCAGTTTTTTCAATCTGCTAATGAAATTAAAAGCCCTGGAGAATCAGTGAAACTCACCTGTAGGGCATCTGGATATACATTTACCAGCTACTCAATTGCTTGGGTTAGACAGGCCCCGGAAAAAGGACTGGAGTGGGTCAGTACTATACGGACAGATAACTTCAAAACATTCTATCCTGAGTCTCTCAAAGGTCGAGTCACCATCAGTGTGGACACCTCCATCAGCACCTCATATCTGCAGCTGAACAATTTGAAAGCTGAAGACACAGCTGTATATTACTGTGCAAGGCACACACAGGGCAAGACTACATGCCCAGGCAGTCAAAAACCCTTTGGGGGGAAACTCAGTGGCAGAGAAAGCAAAGCAAAGCAAAGCAAAAAACCTGCTAAACTGTTGGTGCAGAAATCAAAGAATTACAAAGCATAAACACAGTCAAACACATGTGTACTATAAGGATGGAGCACATCTTCACTGTACACACATATACACATACATACACATACTCCCTGCTCTACAACCAGCAAAGGTCATGCATGGCAGAAGATGCCTACTAGGCACGCAGATGGGAGGATTAACACAAAAGTACCCAATTCATATTTGGCACAAAAATAAAATATACTAATCCAGAGTGTTGCTGATCTGTATTAGAAGGTGATGCATGGAGATTCATTTTGGGCCTCCAATCAGATCTTGGCTGGATCTTTTACAAGACCCTGCATATAAGTGGCCTCTCTAACTCTTCTCAGGCTCATACAAATAGCTGAGCCTGGTGAGTACTTAGGTTCCCTAGTTATAATTTGTGAGTAGCAATCTGATCTTATTTTGATTTTAATCTGATTTTAAGCTGTATTTCAGCCAATTGGTGAATTTTATGTCTTAACTAGTGGTTTAAACCCGTTAAAATAACGGGCGCTAGAACATTTCTGACACAAAACCCAAAGTCCTGAAGTGCAGGGAGCAGGGCAAACCATGCGCTCCCTACACGGCATTAAGATTCCTGAGGGAGAAATGACGGCGTGTTTCCTTTTATTGTTCCTGTCCTAAACATACTTACTGCACGAAGGTAGAACAGGTTTCCTTCCGGATGTGTGGGGCTCCCAGCCCCTTTCGGAGTGTGGGGAGGTGGGTGGGGAAGCGAGGGGGGTGAGGCGGCGGCGGCATCATCTCCCGGGAGGCTTCGCCCCCCCCCCGGTTCTCCTCCTCCTTCTGCCCAGCAGCGAGAGTGGCAGCGTGTCCTCCCTTCTCGGCCGCCCTTCAGCCTCTGGTGCACCAGCGTTCCATTTCAACCGCCGCTTCAACTGCCGTATCTCTGCTCCAATCCCTGTGTCCGTGGGGCACATGCTCAGTAGCGCAAACCCAGAGACACACGGACTGGATGCAGAGACACTTGCGTTTTATATATATAGATGTATCATATATTTTGATGTTAGCCACTCTAAGCCTGGTTCTGGCTGAGGAGGGCAGGATATTGTTGTTGTTGTTGTTGTTGTTTTATACTATCATCATCATCATCATCATCATCTACACTGAGCTGTAAAAATGCTCAAAAATAGTTATGTAGCTCTCAATGCAATTTTCCACTGACTGCTCTACACCAGAGGGTGCTCTGGTGTCACATTTTTATAACAAATTGATAACGTTTTAACTGATCAGTGTAGATTAGTCCCTTGAGTGTGAGGAAAAGTCAAGATTGGGATTAAGAACCAATCATTGTTGCATGGGTGGGGAATCTGTGACCCTCCAAATATGTTGACCTATTGGTTGTGGCTGATGGGAGTTGGAGTCTAAAGTCATCTGAAAGGCCACAGATTCCCCATCCATGCACTGTTGTGTTATGAGACTGTTGTGTTATTTCCCCCCATAGTCATTAGAGGTCCCCAGACTCCAAGCAACACAAAGGACGTCTTGTCTATGTTTCCACTTTGTTGATTTGGCTAGGGTGTAAAATGTGTGAAATGCCTAGTAGGCATATTTTTTGAATTATTTGATGTTCAAAAAACAAAGCTCTTACTTTACATTAAGTTACTTCTGCAACCACATACAGAAAATTAAAACAAACAAACAAACAAGCGTGTTCTTTTGCTGTTAGCTGTTTTTCATGCTTTCCAGATAGAAATTGTGTCCATGTTGTGCTTTGAGTTCCCTACAGCGGAAATCATCACACACTGTAGAACTACCTAATTCATACTTTCTGAAACAATAGGTGAATTAAAACAGCTAGCCTTTGAATTTTGCAATGCAGTTCTCCTCAAGTAATTGATTGTATGGAAACTGCTCTGGGTAACATTTTGCCCGAAGAGCAGGGTATAAAAGCTCTAAATATACACATATGTGAATAATATGCACAGAAATGCACATATTAGTTAAAATAACATTACAAATGCATCATAGCACAGAAAACTGTGTTGCAAAGATATGAAGATTAGGCAAAATTGCATTTTAGGAGAAATTTGCACTCAAATGCTGATGAAATTTCACCAAAACAACCAAACCTGCCAGTTGATGTTGAAATGTAAAGAACTGGACTTTAGATCGGGAAAATGAGAAACTTAAAATGATAGATTTGCCCATGCCTATCTGCTGCTGAGTTCTTATTTTCCCCTGGTCTTCCATTCTCCACACAACTGCATAGGAAACAGTGAACCGAATCTTCTTATAGGCATCTCCATGCAAATGATACTTCCTCTAGTGTCCTTTCCCCCCCTGCTCAAATACCTTCTAGCACATTGTTCCTCCCAACACATAGCTTTCATCAATTGCTTATGCCCATAAACACATTATCATGCAGACTTTATTAACATTGTCTATGCTCATGAGCTTGTTGTTTGGTGAGTATTTCTATTTGTGGATATGTAAAATGTAATTGGGGATGCGGGTGGTGCTGTGGGTTAAACCACAGAGCCTAGGGCTTGCTGATCAGAAGGTCGGCGGTTTGAATCCCTGTGACGGGGTGAGCTCTCGTTGCCCACCTAGCAGTTCGAAAGCACGTCAAAGTGCAAGTAGATAAATAGGTACCGCTCCGCGGGAAGGTAAACGGCATTTCCGTGCACTGCTCTGGTTCGCCAGAAGCGGCTTAGTCATGCTGGCCACATGACCCGGAAGCTGTATGCCGGCTCCCTTGGCCAGTAATGCGAGATGAGCGCCGCAACCCCAGAGTTGTCTGTGACTGGACCTAATTGTCAGGGTCCCTTTACCTTTTACCTTTAAAATGCAGTTATTTTCCAGCCATCAAGATATCAGCAGTCCATCAGATAAAATGTTGGGAAGCTCAAATCAGACTTTGAGCACAATGGCCTTCTACGATTTGACAATGATTCAGACATAATCGCTGGGCAAAAGACTTGATTAAAGATGTAAATGCTTTGTGCACATATTTGATGCCAGTTTGATGATCAAAAATTGTTTCCACCGTTCTGATTCCAGCTACCCAGTCCCAGATTTCCCTGATCCAGCCTGTTTCAGAAATCAAACGCCCAGAAGAGACCTTGACCCTGACTTGCAAAAGTTCCTCCCCTTTGGATCAGTACTGGATGCAATGGAGTCGGAAAACAGGGGACCAGGGAATTCAGTGGATTGGAGAGATCAGCCCAGATGGCAGAGGAAGAAATGTGCACCTGCCTCTGAGGGTAAGATTTACCATCTCCCGGAATAACACACTGAACACCATTTACTTAGAAATAAGGAAGATTGAGGTTGAAGACAGTCGTCTCTATTACTGCAGCGCCCACAGTGAAACAGAATCATACAGAAAACAGAAATAACTGCTGTGCCATCACTCCATCTGCTGGTCAGGTGCTGGGGCTATAATCTCACACCACTGATCCAGTGTGGTGTAGTGGTTAAGAGCAGTGGACTCGTAATCTGGGGAACCGGGTTCGTGTCTCTGCTCCTCCACATGCAGCTGCTGGGTGACCTTGGGCTAGTCACACTTCTTTGAAGTCTCTCAGCCCCACTCACCTCACAGAGTGTTTGTTGTGGGGGAGGAAGGGAAAGGAGAATGTTAGCCGCTTTGAGACTCCTTCGGGTAGTGATAAAGCGGGATATCAAATCCAAACTCTCCTCTTCTTCTTCTGGGTTCTTCTTCTTCTTCTTCTTCTTCTGCACATGCATTTGAAAAGGATCCTGGACCCGTGCAAAAACCCAGATTCATGCAATCAAAAAGTCACAATGCTGCCCTTATCTCTGTGTGGGTAATCACTCGATCCACCCAGCAGAACAGACACTTTTCTGTTTTGTGTTTTGGTCTGCACCTGTGGGACTGCTGGCCTTTAGCAAACTCTTGAACAGAGGGAGCACAATCCAAACCTCTGTGTCTTGAATTCATTGCATGGATGGGCAAATCTGGTATCACGTCTCCCTTTCCTCGGTGCATTCTCCTGGCTTGGGGACATGGGTGGCACTGTGGTCTAAACCACTGAGCCTCTTGGGCTTGCCAATCAGGTCGGCGGTTCGAATCCACACGACAAGGTGAGCTCCTGTTGCTCAGTCCCAGCTTCTGCCAACCTAGCTATTTGAAAGCATACCAGTGCAAATAAATAAATAGGTACCGCTGCAGCAGGAAGGTAAACGGTGTTTGCGTGCGCTCTGGTTTCAGTCATGGTGTCCCATTACTCCAGAAACGGTTTAGTCAAGCTGGCCACTTGACCCGGAAAGCTGTCTATGGACAAACGCTGGCTCATTCAGCCTGAAAAGTGAGCTGAGCGCCACAACCCCATAGCTGCCTTTGACGGGACTTAACCATCCAGGGGTCCATTACCTTTTACCATTTACCTGGCTGGGTTGCCTATTCCGTAAGGAGTTGACTGTTCTCAGTGTTTGGGGGACATTCTGAAAGATTAATTAGCATTATTAATTCGTGTGGGCAATCTCAGATAAATTTTGTAGTACAGTGGTACCTCGGGTTAAGAACTTAATTCATTCTGGAGGTCTATTCTATTACTGCACCTGAAACTGTTCTTAACCTGAGGTACCACTTTAGCTAATGGGGCCTCCTGCTGCCATGCGATTTCTGTTCTCATCCTGAACCAAAGTTCTTAACCCATGGTACTACTTCCAGGTTAGCGGAGTCTGTAACCTGAAGCATCTGTAACCCGAGCTACCACTGTACCAAAAAAACAACACTTTCCTACAACTTCAGGTAGTCTCTTAATTAGCATTTTTTGTAACCAGGGATGTTTTATTGGCCTGATTGAGCTTATGTTATTTTATTAAATACATATACAAACAGCTCATGGCAAAGTTGAAACTGCTGTCTGTTAATCTTTCCTTCCTCCCCCCCCCCATGAGGACAGAAGAGGAACTAGCTCTTTGTCACTTTTGATGATTTCACTGCAATCCAGCATAAAACTGATGATGTTTGACAATGCTTTGTAATAGTGGAGTGAACAATTTCTAATGCTAGTATTTCTAAATTCTTTGTGTAAACCTGACAGCAAAATCAGATAAGATATGATAAGATAAGATAATAAAATAAAATAAAATAAAATAAAATAAATAAAATAAATAAAATAAAATAAAATAAAATAAAATAAAATAAAATGTTTCTAACAATTAAAATAGAAGTTGCTTGCTAAAGCTCTACTGCAAGAACATTCCACAGGACTGGACCCAATGACACCAAGGACTTGGTCTCATGGTGATGTCAACTGAGGCTCACCATCTCAGGTGACAACCAGCAGTCCTTGTACATATAATCTCTGCTTCATTTTCATCATATGCATAAAAACATAACAAAACATTTTTTTGCTGCTCGATGAGTTGCCCTTGTTTCCTTTTTTAAAAACTTTCTGACTCTTTAATTAGTGTTCTTAATTAGCATGGGGGAAACTTGGAAGACTTTTTTCCCCTTGCAATCCCATGTGGCATTGATGAAAAGTTCACAAGTAGAGATGGGAGCAGGAGAATTCATAAGCATAATGTTTTCCATTAGGACTATTACAGTCACTTACTCATTTGCCATTCTGCTCCTTCTTTTAACATTCATGTCAATGTATTTTATTTTATTTCATTTTATTTATCTTTGTGTGTATTTTCATCTACCTTTGGGCAAATGCTTGCAGAAGAAAAGAATATGTGGAACATGATGCACCCCCCTTGTTCTTGAATTTAACTTTACAAGTTAATAGGAAAACAGTGCTCACTGGATTCCATAAGACATAAGACAGGAAGACCAACACTAGGTGGAGCCACATCTAACTAATTCTAGTTTTGTCCTCATCCTGGTCTGCGCTGAGTTTTTATAAGAGCAACACTGAGACAAATGAAGAGACATTTGACAAGCAGTACCACCCCCTGGACTGGATGTAAGTAAGACAGCATGAGGGGGGGGGGATTGCAGAGGGCAGGCTGAGGTTGGTAGGATACTGCCACATTTTCCCTAATGAACCACCCTTCTCCCAATGCAGCAGAAGACACAGTCTAAACTGAGTTTCATTTAAACTGCTCCTATTCAAGTACATGAAAAAAGATTGTTCTGGGATAAATATATTCATATGCAATGAATAAAGTTTACAGGGTAGAAATATTGAGGAAATGGATGGAAGTGGAACAAAAACAAAGTAATACTAATAACACAACAAATAAAAGAAGATTTTTTTAAAAAATATCTTTATTGAGATTCTAGATTAAAACATACAAACATACAAATCAATCAAATATATATAATACATCAAAACAAATCAAACTAACATACAGATCTCCACATAATCACTATTTCCAATCAATTATCACTTTTGTCTTCTATTAATTCTCTTAAATTGTCTAGTACAACACAATTAAAATTCTCATCACAAGCCAATTGGCTTTTTCACCTGTGTTAATGCTTCTTATCCTGTATTTTATCCTTTATTTCATTATCACACTTCTCTTACAATTTTTCCCAGTACAGAGTACTAGAAGTGGATCCAGGACTTCAATGTGGGATGCATTATACATACATACATACATACATACATAGGTGTGTAATATATTATATATATATATATATATTCACCAAATTTCCCCCAATTTTGATAGAAATTTGATTGCTGCGACCTCTAATTGAATCTGTTAATTTTGCTAGATCGATATAGCTAAATAATTTCTCTTGCCATTCTTGAATTTTTCTTGTTTCTTCCAGTATGTTGCAATCAAGATTCTTGCCGCAGCAGTTGCATATAAAAATAATTTCTCATTCTGTTTATTTATATCTTCTCCTAATATCCCCAATAAAAAGGATTCCAGGTTTTTCTTTATATTGTATTTCACTTTTTTTTAATTCCTCAAAAACCTGGTTCCAAATTTTTAATTTCCCATTTGGGGGGGTGGGAGGGAGAGAATAAAAGAAGATTAAGGGAAGGAGGTCAAACATGGGTGGAGTGAAGTCTTTATGTATTTTTTGGTCTGTGCTTTTTATTTTATTTTTCTTTTGTGTAATTTGTTATTTTTCTTTTTTTCTTGTGATATTGTTTGGTTTTTGTTACTGCAATTCAGTAAAGTTAAATTAAAAAATTAAAAAATTAAAAAACTGCTCATATTCATTCTGAGCTGTTACCTAATTGCTTTTATTGTATAAAAGGAACAATATTCATACAGTATAACTGAACGTACTGTAGCACCTATTTATATATTCAGCCATGGGTTAACCAAAACATATTGTTACAGATATGTTTGCTGGTGTGGTGATGAGCAGTTTTTATTAAATTTATTGTTCTTTTAAAGGAAGGAAGGAAGGAAGGAATGAAGGAAGGAAGGAAGGAAGGAAGGAAGAAGGAAATAAGAAGGAAATTACATCAATCACTGAATTCATTCTTCTGGGATTCCCTGAACTCCATGGCATGAGGATGCCATTTGTGGGGATTGTCCTTCTGATGTACCTTCTCTCCATTTCAGGCAACTGCCTCATCATTACTGTGGTCTTCATGGAACCCAAGCTCCACACACCCATGTATTTCTTCCTCAGCAATTTTTCATTGGCTGAGCTCTGCAGTAGCACAACTGTGATACCGAAGATGCTAACCAACATGGTCTTGGACCAAAACACCATTTGCTACACGTGCTGCATGACTCAGACTTTTATGGTCTTCTCGATGGGAGCCATTCAGTTCATTAACCTCACCGTCATGTCCTTTGACCGCTACACAGCCATCTGCCAACCTTTTAAGTACAATATCATGATGACTAACACACTCTCCTTCCACCTATCATTGATGGCTTGGGCTGTAGGGTTTACAGTTATATTTTTGCATCTCATAGTTGTGTGGACTACTTACCCATTCTGCGGCAATGTCATCGATCACTTCTTTTGTGATATTGGACCTGTTTTGAAATTGGCTTGTGCTGATACAACTGTGTGGGAGCTTGTGAGTTTGTTTTATAGTGTCATTGTTATGTGTGGTTCATTTCTCTTCTCAGTGGGGTCTTACGCATGCATTCTAAAGACCATTGTTCAGATCCCATCTGTCACCGGACGATCCAAGGCATTTTCCACCTGTTCCTCTCATCTCACTATTGTGGGCATCTTCTATGGGGCAACGTTTTTCATGTACCTGAGGCCTTCGACCCAAGGTGACACCCGAATCAACAAAGTCATATTCATGGTGATCTGTGCTGTTTTGCCAACCCTAAGCCCTTTCATCTTCACAATTCGAAACAATGACTTCAAAACTGCTGCGAAAAAAACAATGGGCAGAATTTGCCACCTGCCTTCCTCTGTGGTCATGAGATTGATCAAGCAGTGTTCCTGGCAAAGCACATTCAGCAAATTCTTTAACGAGCATAATCAGAACACTTTGGAGTGTCACTGAGATCAGGGGTATATTGCCAGCTATTTCTTAGAACTTTTTTTTTTTAACAGAAAGGAAAATGTGGTAATACTCAGGGTGCTCATTTGGTGTATATAATTCAGTGCAAATAACTTTTGCTCAGTGTAGGCATATTTAAATTAATGGACCTAGCAGTCATGTCCATTAATGTCACTGGGTCTACTTTGAGTAGTACTCAGTTGAACACCACCCATACTCTCCTTCTTTCCAAAGTTGCAAAAATTGTTCAAAGTTGTTCATCATTTGTTTCCAGGAGCTTTGGGTGGAATTCAAATAGCTCTGTTACATGATCCCATCAGGCTCTTCCATTCTTAAAAATATAAACATATATCTCAACTCAAAGCAGATACTGCTGCTTGTTGGTCCTTCTCTTTATTTTTTCATGAAGAAAGAAGATGAACTGAATCTTATGTCACTTGCTTGCTATTATTTCACTGTGGTTCTATGTACAAGTGATTATTGGGTTTATTTCTGACAATTTAATGACATAATATTGATGTTCAAGACCAGTTCAGGGTTTTGATTGGTATAGTTTGAAGGATGGAGATCTTAGCTTAATGAGAAAGATGTCTCATTTAAATTATGTAAGGTCTTCTGAATACTTTCATTAGATGGGATAAGTAAAAAAGTTAAAGGTAAAGGGACCCCTAACCAGTCGCAAAGGACTCTGGGGTTGTGGTGCTCATCTCGCTTTATTGGCCGAGGGAGCCGGTGTACAGCTTCCAGGTCATGTGGCCAGCATGACTAAGCCACTTCTGGCGAACCAGAGCAGCACACAGAAACGCTGTTTACCTTCCCGCCGGAGTGGTACCTATTTATCTACTTGCACTTTGACGTGCTTTCGAACTGCTAGGTTGGCAGGAGCAGGGACCGAGCAATGGGAGCTCACCCCGTCACGGGGATTTGAATGCTATTAGTTATCACTCCATGGTGTGGTAGCAAATTCCAAACCATTATTTAAGTGTTGTGTGATGAAGTGGACAGAAGTCTGTCCTAAATTACTTTTGAATTAGTTCCTTCAGATGACCTCAGATTCTGGAATTACTGGAGGGAAAGGAGGCAGGGAAAGCTTTCAATGTGATGCTGCAGGGCTTCATTGAGGGAATGGTTGCAGCATAAAAGGGAGCTCAGATCTTTCATCTTCACTAGATTGTGTTTGGAAAATGGTTGCATTGTAAACTAATTCATTAAAAAAAACTTGCAACAACAGCATATATTTCTCCCATTTGCTGTTACATTTAATAATAATCAAATTCCTAAGCAACAAGTGGATAGGAAAAAAAGAATCCCTCACTACTATTGATTCTTATATTATTGGGTTGTTTTATTATTGGTTTGTTTATATACCACTTAGAGCCAAAATAGTTTTGCTTGCTTCTTTATTTGTTTCATTCACGAATCACTTCCTGTTTAGGGAAGTTTTTAATCTGTGATATTTTAATGTATTTTAATATTTGTTGGAAGCCGCCCAGAGGTGGCTGGGGAGACCCAGCCAGATGGGCGGGGTACAAATAATAAATTATTATTATTATTATTATTATTATTATTATTATTAAGCAGCATCTTGAAGAAATTTAATAATAAAAGAGATCTATGCATATAAAAACAATTCTATTAAATTAGAAATGTTGAAGGAGTTTTGGGCAAGGGGTGGGGATGCAGGAGAAATTAGGAAGCTCCCTCATAATGAGTCAACCATTCCTGCTACTTCCTAAGTTAACTTTGCTTTTTTAAAAACAACAACCCAACAACTTCTAAAACCTTAATTAGTGTTCTTAATTGGCATGGGAGAAACTATAGAAGTCTTCAAAGGCTTTCTCTTTCAGGAGGCATTAATGAACTGTTCACAAGCAGAGAAGGGAGAGGAAATAATTTCATAAAACTGATGTTTAGCACTAGGATTACTAACATTTTAAAGAAAACCTCAGCTTTTCTACAATATGGTATATTTATTCCCAGCTACCTCTTGTCAAATGTCTACAGAAGAAAATAATATGCAGAACATCAGAGAGTTTCCCCCTGGTTCTTGACATTACTGGGTATGTACTTTTATGAGTTAACCTGAGAACATTGGTGTCTGTTGTCCATTGGTGTTGTACTTGGTTAGTACAAAGTCACCTTTGACTGGACTTAACCATCCAGGGGTCCTTTACGTTTACCTTTTTTTTTCTTGGTCAGAATGTTAGCACATGTCAGTAGCTGGCTGGACACTGAGGAGTGGTGGTTGGATACTGATGAGTGGGCACTAGGAGAACTGGGGTTGGAGACTGATTTGGAAGAAGGGTCGGGGTTCCGACAGAGCCTGTATTGGCCAGGAGATGAGATTCAGAGGCAGGAGAAGCTGCGGGATTGGAGAGTGAAGAACAGGTGCAGGAGGAGCCAGAGATTGGTCAGACTGGTGTGGAATCAAGGGCTTCCATGCCTCATCCACCTGCCTCTACTTCTCCTGCTCCACTTCCTCCCAGGACCAGAAGAGGCTTGAAGATGCAGGAGCAGAAACAGGTTACATGCAGGCTCAGTTTTTGCCTGCTTGCATGCAGCTCAGGTGGGGAAGATACATAAGCTGAGGTTAGGGGTGAGGCCTCTCTGTTGCTGCATCCGCTTCGTCAGGTGCACAACTAGGAGTAGCTGAGAGATGCAGGCCTAATGGACATGCCTTTTCCTAACTTGTAGGTGTACTTTTGACAATAAAAAAGTTAATTCCTTGCTCTGGACATCTTTTGATTGACAGCGCTGTGACAGCACATCTACAAGCCTGCAATGTCTGCTCTGACAGACAATAGATATGCAGTAGACATAGGTATTCCCTTCAACTGCTACCTTTCTGGAGATATCTGGATTTTATGTACAAAGCACATTTGTGGCCCATGAGGGGGAGTGGAGGCAGTAGCGTCCTCTTCACTGTTGTACTTCTTGGGTGGAAGATGCAGTGGGACAAGGTAGCAGCAATGAAATACAAGATGGTTCACGGTAGCAGTGGCCTTGGAGATGTGCAGGCAGGGATGGGGAAGTAATTTGATTCAGCTTGCATTACAAGGCCGAACTACCCAATCCTCACCCTGAAACAATTTGAGAACCGAAAACACAGCTATATTTTAAGGTTCACATTTCTCTGAATTATATAACGCACTTTCCCAACCAAGTGTTGCATATGCTAGGCTAATGCACAAATCATTGAAACTAATATACACAGTTTAATTATATCAAGGGAAATTTCTGGCAGAAATACTTATCATTGGGTGAAATTCACACTAAAATGCTGATGAATTTTCATGAGGGCTATATATATATATATATATATATATATATATATATATATATATATATATGCAATGCACAAATTGAGCTGAAAATGCGTGGAAGTGAATGTAAAATTGAGAAAATGAGAAACTTAAAGAAATCAAAATTGATAGATGAAGTTAAATATTTGTGTTTGCATTTGTGGTGCTACCACCAACAACTACCCAGGGCTCCCTCACCCCATCTCCATCCTGATGAGTGATGTGCAACTGATGCCTTCTACTTCCTCATGAACCACCTATAGAAAACTATATCCACTCCTACTACACTATATACCTCCCTGATATGTGCATGCAAATGAATGGGGAAAGTGTCATGAAATAGGAATTCATGTCATGAAAGTGAAGCAATATTCATATTATGTAACTAAACATAACACCTAGTGATAAATTCATGCGCTGTCTACTATAATGCATATCAGTATACATATGTTTCCTTGTGTACTTATGAGAAGTTGTGCTGAAACTTAATTTAATTTAATTTATTTTTTAAGGAGGAAAACAAGGAAATGGAGGTAGCCAATGTAACATCCATCACGGAGTTCATTCTACTGGGATTCCCTGAATTTCATGGAATGAGGATGCCATTTGTTGGGATTGTCCTTCTGATGTACCTACTGTCCATTTCAGGCAACTGTCTCATCATCTCAGTGGTCTTCATGGAGCCCAAACTCCACACACCCATGTATTTCTTCCTCAGCAACTTCTCCTTGACTGAGCTTTGTAGCACCACAGCAGTGATACCCAAGATGCTGACTAATATCCTCTTGAACCAAAACACCATCTGCTTCACATGTTGCCTGGTACAAGTTTTATTTAGCTTCTCACTTGGAGCTATACAGTTCATTAACCTTGCCACCATGTCTTTTGATCGCTACACAGCCATTTGCAAACCCTTTTTTTACAATGTGATGATGACTAATAGACTATGTTTCCATCTGTCGTTAATGGCTTGGGTTGCAGGGTTTATAGCTACATTGTCTCAATCCATAGTTTTGTGGACTTACCCGTTCTGTGGACAGAATGTCATTGATCATTGCTTCTGTGATATCGGACCTATTTTGAAATTGGCTTGTGCTGACACAACTGTGATGGAGCTTGTAGGTCTCTTTTATGGTGCCATTGTTATGTGGGGTTCCTTTTTCTTTTCACTTATCTCTTACGCCAGCATTATAAACACCATATTACGGATTCCATCTGTTACTGGACGTTCCAAGGCATTTTCCACATGTTCCTCTCATCTCACTATTGTTTGCCTATTCTATGGAGCAATGTTTTTCATGTACCTGAGGCCTTCAACCCAAAGTGACACCCAAATCAACAAAGTCGTGTTCCTTGTGACCATTGTTGCTTTGCCTCCCCTAAGCCCTTTCATCTTCACAATCCGAAACAGTGACTTCAAAACTGCTGCAAAAAGAGCAATGCGCAGAAGTTGCCACCTACCCTCCCTTGCTGTCATGAAATTAATCAAGATGGGGTCCTTGAAAAAATGTCCTCAACAAATCATTTAATGACTTTAGACTACTACAGTGGTACCTCGGGTTACAGACGCTTCAAATTACAGACTCCGCTAACCCAGAAATAATATATTGGGTTAAGAACTTTGCTTCAGGATGAGAACAGAAATCTCGTGGCAGTGGCACAGCAGTGTGAGGCCCCATTAGCTAAAGTAGTACCTCAGGTTAAGAACAGTTTCATGTTATGAATGGACCTCCAGAATGAATTAAGTTCTTAATCCGAGGTACCACTGTACTGAGATGAATGGCATATTGTTAGGTGTTTCCATGGATAGTTCCAAAAAGCAGGTCTATCTGCATATGGGAAGCCTAAAAATTGAGGACAAAGGTATCGATTACTGCACAGAAGAGGCAAACGGAAAGTGAATCGGAACATTTGCAAAAAACCTGCAGTGAAACCAACAGGGGAGAGGTGTCTCTCGGTTTCAGTCAGAAATAGAAGCTTGCAGACTCTCCTGGCACTAAGCACAAACAAAACAAGTTTCTCTGTATATGGCATGTAAACTCCTGTGGAATAACTGATGGTATTCTTTGATAAAGCCTGGGTCATTTGCACTGTAAACAGGTAGCAGTAGTCTCTCTGAACAATGGCACACATTCTGTGGCAATAAACCCAAATTATGCACCCAAATCCACACTAGAGAGGGTGCTGCCAGGATTGATTTTAACTCTATTGCACAAACACACTACCGGTACTCAAACTAATATAGGAAGCAAAACAGTCATAATTCAAAATTTGCATGTCTCTGATTTTTGTGATGAGTTTCTCCAATCAGTGTGAACTAAAATGCATATGTGAGGGTGAAGTGTGCATAAAAATTCATAAATTAGTGGGCGGGGGGAGCCTTCAAATGGCATTCTGTTAAAGGACACTTTTTTGGGGGGAAATCAACGTATTTGTCAAAACTGCTTAGAAACATGAAACTATTAGGGAAAAGTCAAAATAAAATACAGTTGAATTTGCACTAAAATGCTGCTGAAGTTACATTAGACGTTTAAACAAAACAAAAACCAGAAATTGCTACAAAAATGTGAGGGACTGAATTTAAGATTGAGGAGGAGGAGGAGGAGGAGGAAGCATCTTGTTGTGAGACTTTCGTGGGTGAGCTGAGAATTTGTTTGGATCATGGGTGAGAAACCAGAGGCTGGGAGGGAGCACGTGTCAGAAGGAAAATGAACAGATGTTGATTTATATATGTTAGCAAGTTTGCATTAATGTTAAAAAAAAAAAGTTATATGTAATTCTGTACTTTGGAAATATTTTGTTTAACCTGCCTGTTGTTGCTTAGAGAGATTTTAAATATATTAAATTGCATAGAAATTAAATAATCAAATCTCAATCAATCAAAGAAGCAGAGAGATAATTGGCTGCAGCTAATATTGGCCATCTGCTCCATATACCTTTGGGAATCACTTCTCTCCAAACATGTGAATGTTGCACAAACACATTACTGTACAGTCTCAGCTGGGTATTACTGTGCTATAAACTCATCTGAACAGCCTCCTACAATGTAAGCACAGCGGGGGGGAAATTGCTGTTGGTGGTGCTCATGCTCCATGATGTTGGGCAATAGAGAAAATAGAGAGAGAGAAATATAATTTTGCCACAGGAAGCAGCTGAAAAGACAGTTTCCTTGGCAGATATGATATGGCAGTCTTTGATTTTAGAATGTGATTTTGTAAATGGAATCAAATGAAATGAGTATCATTCTTCAAGCCATTCCATAATGCATCTATATTGTGTGCTCCCTGCAATCTGCAAGGTGCTCTTTCCCCTCTCCCAATCTTCTCTGTCTTTCAATGGGCCTTTGAAATTGCAGGGAGATGTGGGGCTGCTGTTCTTGGTATGATAACCACACCTACTGCATGTGTGCCTCTGCTTGCCGCTTATAATAACAGCACTGATGGCCCCATGCAAATTACATCCTGGGGGACCTTCATTAAAAAGAAGTCCTCTGCAGAGGATGCAGAATCCAAGGTCCTTCATATAATTCAGGTCTTCTTCAGGTCCTGGGAGATGATGCCATTGATCATGGAACTGCAACCCTTGGTGATTTTCCTTATGTTCTTCCCAGCATGTAAGAGAAATATACTTTCCCCACTCTTGTAGACAATCCATTGCTTTGCTGTATCATTCCATGCCATTTCATGTTTCATTTTGTCTCTCCATATACAGACATTTCCTCACAGATTACTCTTACTGAGTCTGGTGGTGGTGTGAAAAGACCAGGGGAGACATTGCGACTGACCTGTACGGTGTCTGGGTTTTCTTTAACAAGTTATGGAGTACACTGGGTCCGTCAGCCTCCAGGAAAGGGACTGGAATGGGCTGGAGTTATCTGGAGCGATGGAAGCACTAACTATAACAGTGCCCTCCAAAACCGCATCACCGTCACAAGAGACACCTCAAAAAGCCAGGTGTTCCTGCAACTGACTAGCCTGAAGCCTGAAGACTCTGCAATGTATTACTGTTCACGGCACACAGTGAACAAATGTTCACAGAGGCAGTACAAGAACTATGCTTCCTGAAAGCAAGATATAAGTCAATCATGGGTTTGTGGGCAGCAGCTGCAAGTAAGGCCATATTTCATCCTTTTGTTTTCCCTCAACCACAAAAGCACAATAGGATGTCACACGCCAATTGTTCCATAACAGAATCAATTCTCTAAAAATGTTGAACTTCAAACATAGGCTTGTCAGCATGACTCTTCAGCCACCTGCTCAATATACTTTTGGAATTCATTTCTCTCCAAACATGTGACTGTTGCAAAAACACATTACATTCTCAGCTGGGTATTATTCAGCTGTAAACTCACCTGAACAGCCTCCTAATATGTAAACACAGATAAAAAATTGCGATTGGTGGTGCTAACACAGTCGAGTGCGGCAGTCGAGAAAACAGAGAGAGAAATCTAACTCTGCCCCAGGATGAAGCTGTCTAGGATATCCCTTTTAGATGGAGGTGATATTTGTGTGGCCAGGCAGAGTTCCCGAACCCCGGGCAGCCCCTGAGGGAAATAACGACACATGACAACGTTCTATGGGATTAAATTGGCCACAACTTTATTAATATTCAGATGTAGGAAGACCTTGGCTCAGGCATTGGGCGTTTATCCTTCCCAGCCCCCCAGCCAGGGTTCTGGGTAATTTCAGGGTTATCCAGCATGAGTGGGGAGTGGGCTAGCTCTGGAGAACATATGTTCAAGCAGATAGCCCGCCCCCCATGTTCGCCGCCGCTGGAGGGGGAGGGCAGTGACGACCTCTGGGCGTATGGTCAATGCCTCCCCCTGAGACCCCTTTAACGGGAACCCTGTTATCGCCACCGCAATGGGGGCGGGGGTCACCGCCCCACGCCCCCCCAATCTTGTAGATGACTAAAGGATTCCGCCCAAGGCCTGCAACCGCCAAAGTTGTGATGAATTGCTACGGGAAAGGCGAAACCTGCCAATGCAGGGAAAGTCCTTTCCGGCCCTTCAACAGCGACCTTGACATAGCAGCGCCTGCGTGCCTGTGTGGCTGTGGAAAAGGGTGGTTAAACCTGCAAAGTAAGCATCAATTGAGGGAGTGGAGGGTGGGGAAGCTCTGAATCCAACGGCCGCTTCCCAGGTATGACTCAAGTTCTATTGTGTGTACTGTATAATCCCTCCTTCTACCTGGCCAATCCCCCCAGCAACACCTCCCCAGCCGGGATTGGGCAGTTACTGGAATAGGTGGAGTCCACAGCTATCCAACCTGGGAAGGTGGTGCCAGGACCAACTACCAGGAGCTGCATCGTTATCCAAGGGGGCTACTCGCAACCACGCAAAAGGCGCACCCAATTTGATGTGGGGAACGTTCATTCTTGTGGATGAAAAGACAACTCTTGAGAAAAACTGATATCTTTATATATTTGCCTGAATGCTTCCATTTAATTCCCACATTTATATGCATTGTTAAAAAACAACAAACAAACTTCAAAATCAATTATACATCTTTTATTGCGTGTGTGTGTGTGTGTGTGTGTGTGTTCAACTTCGTCTTAAAATATGCATGTTTTTACATATTTAAATCGCTCAAACAGATGGAATTTTTTGCACTGTAAATATGTGAAATGCACATTAACCAAACGTTACTGATTAAATTATGATTTCTGCAGGCACTGAAACTTAAGTTTTTGTTACCAATGTTCCCCTGGTTTTTGAGATCTGAAAAATGGCAAGGGCTAGTGTTTCTTTTGAAAGGCCTCATCATAGCTGCTTTCAGTTTCTTTGCTTTTAAAGAAATCCTTTTTTAATTATTATTCAACTAATGCAGCTAATCAAGGTGTTGCATACATTAAAGCAAACAAAAGGGAAAATGTGCAACCCAGCAATTATTTACAGTCACATATCACATGTGAAAAGACAGTTTCCTTTGCAGATATGTAATACAATCCTTTGATTTAGGAATGTGGTTTTCTAAATGGAATCAAAGGAAATGAGTATCATTCTTCAAGCCATTCCATACTGCATCAATATTGTTTGCACCCTGCAATCTGCAAGCTGCTCTTTTCCCTCTCCCAATCTTCTCTGTCTTTCAATGGACCTTTGAAATTGCAGGGAGATGTGGGGCTGCTGTTCTTGGCATGATAACCACACCTACTGCATGCGTGCCTCTGCTTGCCGCTTATAATAACACCACTGAAGGCCCCATGCAAATTACATCCTCGGTCCTTCATTAAAAAGAAGTCCTTTGCAGAGGATGCAGAATCCAAGGTCCTTCATATAATTCAGGTCTTCTTCAGGTCCTGGGAGATGATGCCATTGATCATGGAACTGCAACCTTTGATGATTTTCCTTATGTTCTTCCCAGCATGTAAGAGAAAAATCCTCTCCCCACTCTTGCAGACAATCCATTGCTTTACTGTGTCATTTCATGCCATTTCATTATTCATTTTGTCTCTGCATATACAGGCATTTCCTCACAGATTACCCTTACTGAGTCTGGTGGCGGAGTGAAAAGACCAGGAGAGACATTGCGACTGACCTGTGCGGTGTCTGGGTTTTCTTTAACAAGTTATGGAGTACACTGGATCCGTCAGCCAGTAGGAAAGGGATTGTTTTGGGCTGGAGGTATCTGGAGTGGTGGCAGCACCTACTATAGCCGTGCCCTTCAAAATCGGATCACTGTCACAAGAGACACCTCAAAAAGTCAAGTGTTCCTGCAACTGACTAGCCTGAAGCCTGAAGACTCTGCCATGTATTACTGTTCAAGGGACACAGTGAGCAAAGCATTCTCAGAGGCAGTACAAAAACTCTGCTTCCTGAAAGCAAGATATAAGTCAATCATGGGTTTGTGGGCAGCAGCTGTGAGCAAGGCCATATTTCACCCTGTGTTTCCCCTCAACCACAAAAGCACAATATGATGTCACACGCCAATTGTTCCATAACAGAATTAATTCTCTACAAATGTTGAACTTCAAACATAGACTTGTCAGCACGACTCTTCAGCCACCTGCTCAATATACTTTTGGGATTAATTTCACTTCACACATGTCACTGTTGCACAAACACATTACATTCTCCGCTGGGTATTTTTGTGCTATAAATTCAAATGAACAGCTTCCTAATATGTAAACCCAGATAAAAATTTGCTATTGGTGGTGCTCACACTCCATGATGTTGGCATACAAGAAAACAAGAGAGAGAAATCTAACTGTGCCCAGGATGAAGCTGTCTAGGATATCCCTTTTAGATGGAGGTGATATTTCATGTGGATGAAAAAGACAGCCTTTGAAAAAAACTGATATCTTTATATATTTGCCTGAATGCTTCCATTTCATTCCCACATTTATATGCATTTTTTAAAAAAACAAGAAACAAACTTCAAAATAAATTATACTTCTTTTATTGCTTTGTGTGTGTGTGTGTGTTCAACTTTGTCTTAAATATGTATATTTTCACATATTTAAACCGCTGAAACAGATGGAATTTGTTGCACTGCAAATATGTGAAATGCACATTTAAAAAGTTACTGATTAAATAATGATTTCCACAGGCACTGAAACATAAGTTTTTGCTACCGATGTTCCCCTGGTTTTTGAGTTCTGCAAATGGCAAGGGCTAGTGTTTCTTTTGAAAGGCCTCATCATAGCTGCTTTCAGTTTCTTTGCTTTTCAAGAAATCTATTTTAAATTATTATTCAACTAATGCAGCTAATCAAGGTGTTGCATACATAAAACAAACAAAAGGAAAAATGTGCAACCCAGAAAATGTTTACGGTCACATATCACATGAGAAAAGACAGTTTCCTTTGCAGATATGTAATACCAGTCTTTGATTTTGGAATGTGATTTTGAAAATGGAATCTAAGGAAATGAGTATCATTATGTCAGTCATTCCATACTGCATCTATATTGTTTGCACACTGAAATATGCAAGCTGCTCTTTCCCCTCTCCCAATCTTCTCTGTCTTTCAATGGGCCTTTGAAATTGCAGGGAGATGTGGGGCTGCTGTTCTTGGCATGATAACCACACCTACTGCATGTGTGCCTCTGCTTGCCGCTTATAATAACAGCACTGATGGCCCCATGCAAATTACATCCTGGGGGACCTTCATTAAAAAGAAGTCCTCTGCAGAGGATGCAGAATCCAAGGTCCTTCATATAATTCAGGTCTTCTTCAGGTCCTGGGAGATGATGCCATTGAACATGGAACTCAAACCCTTGCTGATTTTCCTAATGTTCTTCCCAGCATGTAAGAGAAAATCCTTTCCCCACTTTTGTAGACAATCCATTGCTTTGCTGTATCATTCCATGCCATTTCATGTTTCATTTTGTCTCTCCACATACAGACATTTCCTCACAGATTACGCTTACTGAGTCTGGTGGCGGTGTGAAAAGACCAGGGGAGACATTGCGACTGACCTGTACGGTGTCTGGGTTTTCTTTAACAAGCTATGGAGTACACTGGATCCGTCAGCCACTAGGAAAGGGACTGGCATGGGCTGGAGCTATCGGGAGTGGTGGAAGCACCTACTATAGCAGTGCCCTCCAAAACCGCATCACCATCACAAGAGACACCTCAAGAAACCAGGTGTTCCTGCAACTGACTAGCCTGAAGCCTGAAGACTCTGCCATGTATTACTGTTCAAGGGACACAGTGAGCAAAGCATTCACAGAGGCAGTACAAAAACTCTGCTTCCTGAAAGCAAGCTATAAGTCAATCATGGGTTTGTGGGCAGCAGCTGTGAGCAAGGCCATATTTCACCTCAACCACAAAAGCACAATGTGATGTCACACAAATAGTTTTTTAACAGAATTAATTCTCCACAAATGTTGAAGTTCAAACATATTGGTTGGCACAACTCTTCAAAGTGTTTTCAAACTATGTGAAGAGTGAAGAGGAATCACAACTAGAGCTAATCTTGGCCACCCACTCCATATACCTTTGGCATTCATTTCTCTCCCAACGTGACAGTTGCACAGACACATTACATTCTCAGCTGGGTATTACTGTGCTATAAAGTCATCTGAACAGCCTCCTACGATGTGATCGCAGAGAAAAAACATGCTCTTGGTGGTGCTCACGCTCCATGAAGATGTGCAATGCAATCCAAAGGCCTAATACCACCTGAACAGAAAACAGAGAGAGAAATCTAATTTTGCAACAGAAAGAAACTGTCTAGGATATCCCTTTTAGATGGAGGAGACATTTTTAATGGATGAAGAAGACAACCTTTAAAATAACCTTATTTCTTTATATATTTTCCTGAATGCTTCCATTTCATTCCCACATTTATATGATTTTGTTTATTTAAAAAGTTTAAAATAAATTATATTTCTTTTATTATGTGTGTGTTTGTGTGTATTCAACCTTTGTCTCAAAATATGTATTTAAATGTATGTTTTTACACATTTAAACCGCTGAAGCAGATGAAATTATTGCATAGCAAATTTGTGAATTGCACATTAACCGAACATTGCTGATTAAAAATTTGATTTCCTCTGGCACTGCTACTGTAGTTCTCCTGGTTTTCTAGATCTGTAAATGGCTCATCATACCCGATTTCAGTTTCCTTTGCTTTTTTTAATTATTCATCTAATGCAGCTGATCGAAGTGTTGCATAAAGTAAAGCTACCGATAGGGAAAATGTGCAACTCAATAAATGTTTACAGTCACATATCACACATGAAAAGACAGCTTACTTTGCTGATCTGTTATGCCAGTCTTTGATTTTGGAATGTGGTTTTGTAAATGGAATCAAACAAAATGAGTATCATTCTGCAAGCAATTCCATACTGCATCAATATTGTTTGCTCCCTGAAATATGCAAGGTGCTGTTTCGCCTCTCCCAATCTTCTCTGTCTTTCCACGGGCCTTTGAAATTGCAGGGAGATGTGGGGCTGCTGTTCTTGGCGTGATAACCACACCTACTGCATGTGTGCCTCTGCTTGCCGCTTATGATAACAGCACTGATGGCCCCATGCAAATTACATCCTGGGGGCCTTCATTAAAAAGAAGTCCTCTGCAGAGGATGCAGAATCCAAGGTCCTTCATATAATTCAGGTCTTCTTCAGGTCCTGGGAGATGATGCCATTGAACATGGAACTCAAACCCTTGCTGATTTTCCTAATGTTCTTCCCAGCATGTAAGATAAAATCCTTTCCCCACTCTTGTAGAAAATCCATTGCTTTGCTATATCATTCTATGCCATTTCATGTTTCATTTTGTCTCTCCATATACAGATATTTCCTCACAGATCACTCTTACTGAGTCTGGCGGTAGTGTGAAGAGACCAGGAGAAACATTGCGACTGACCTGTGCGGTGTCTGGGTTTTCATTAACAACCTATGATGTAAGCTGGATCCGTCAGCCACTAGGAAAGGGACTGGAGTGGGCTGGAGTTATCTGGAATGATGGAAGCACTAACTATAACAGTGCCCTCCAAAACCGGATCACCATCACAAGAGACACCTCAAAAAACCAGGTGTTCCTGCAACTATCTAGCCTGAAGCCTGAAGACTCTGCAATGTATTACTGTTCACGGTACACAGTGAGCAAAGCATTCTCAAAGGCAGTACAAAAACTCTGCTTCCTGAAAGCAAGATATAAGTCAATCATGGGTTTGTGGGCAGCAGCTGTGAGCAAGGCCATATTTCACCCTGTGTTTCCCCTCAACCACAAAAGCACAATATGATGCCAAACAAATTGTTCTTTAACAGAATTAATCCTCTGCAAATGTTGAAGTTCAAACATATTGGCCGGCACCACTCTTCAGGGTGTTTTCAAACTATGTCAAGAGTGAAAAGGAATCACAACTAGAGCTAATCTTGGCCACCTGCTCCATATGCATTTGGGATTCATTTCTCTCCCAACGTGACAGTTGCCCAGACACATTACATTCTCAGCTGGGTATTACTGTGCTATAAAGTCATCTGAACAGCCTCCTACGATGTAATCGCAGAGGAAGAAAATGCTGTTGGTGGTGCTCACGCTCCATGACGATGGGCCATGCAATCCAAAGGCCTAATACTACCTGCAAGAGAAAATAGAGAGAGAAAACTAATTTTGCAACAGAAAGAAACTGTCTAGGATATCCCTTTTAGATGAAGGAGACATTTTAATGGATGAAGAAGACAACCTTTAAAATAACCTTATTTCTTTATATATTTTCCTGAATGCTTCCATTTCATTCCCACATTTATATGATTTTGTTTATAAAAAAAGTTTAAAATAAATTATATTTCTTTTATTATATGTGTGTTTGTGTGTATTCAACCTTTGTCTCAAAATATGTATTTAAATGTATGTTTTTACACATTTAAACCGCTAAAGCAGATGGAATTATTGCCCCTTCATGGATCACTGCCTTGTTGTGGCGAAGGGGCTTGAATTACTCAGGGAAGCTATGGACAGGTCAAGATGGACAGGTCATAGTGGAGAGTTTGGACCAAACGTGATCCACCTGGAGTAGGAACTGGCAAGCCAGTATCCCTGCCAAGAAAACTCCATGGACAAAGACAACAGGCATATAAAAGATATGACGCTGGAAGATGAGCCCCTCAGGTCGGAAGGCGTCCAACATGCTACTGGGGAAGAGCGGAGGACAAGTACAAGTAGATCCAGAGCTGATGAAGCGGCTGGGCCAAAGCCGAAAGGACGCTCAGTTGCGGATATGCCTGGAAGCGAAAGGAAAGTCCAATGCTGTAAAGAAAAGTATTGCATAGGAACCTGGAATGTAAGAACCATGAACCTTGGTAAGCTGGATGTGGTAAAAAATGAGATGGCAAGAATAAACATTGACATCCTAGGCATCAGTGAACTAAAATGGACAGGAATGGGCGAATTCAGTTCGGATGACTATCATATCTACTACTGTGGGCAGGAATCCCGTAAAAGAAATGGAGTGGCCCTCATAGTCAACAAAAGAGTGGCGAAAGCTGTACTGGGATGCAATTTCAAAAATGATAGAATGATCTCGATACGAATCCAAGGCAGACCTTTTAACATCACAGTAATCCAAGTTTATGCACCAACTACCAGTGCTGAAGAAACTGAAATTGACCAATTCTATGAAGACTTACAACACCTTATAGAAATGACACCAAAGAAGGATGTTCTTCTCATTATAGGGGATTGGAATGCTAAAGTAGGGAGTCAAGAGATAAAAGGAACAACTGGCAAGTTTGGCCTTGGAGATCAAAATGAAGCAGGGCAAAGGCTAATAGAGTTCTGTCAAGAGAACAAGCTGGTCATCACAAACACTCTTTTCCAACAACACAAGAGACGACTCTACACATGGACATCACCAGATGGGCAACATCGAAATCAGATTGATTATATTCTCTGCAGCCAAAGATGGAGAAGCTCTATACACTCAGCAAAAACAAGACCTGGAGCTGACTGTGGCTCAGATCATCAGCTTCTTATAGCAAAATTCCAGCTTAAACTGAAGAAAGTAGGAAAAACCACTGGGCCAGTAAGATACAATCTAAATCAAATTCCTTATGAATACACAGTTGAAGTGAAGAACAGGTTTAAGGATTTAGATTTGGTGGATAGAGTGCCTGAAGAACTGTGGATGGAGGCTCGTAACATTATACAGGAGACAGCAACGAAAACCATCCCAATGAAAAAGAAATGCAAGAAAGCAAAGTGGCTGTCCAATGAGGCCTTACAAATAGCGGGGGAGAGAAGACAAGCAAAATGCGAAGGAGATCGTGAAAGATACAGGAAATTGAATGCAGATTTCCAAAGAATAGCAAGGAGAGACAAGAGGGCCTTTCTAAACGAGCAATGCAAAGAAATAGAGGAAAATAACAGAATGGGAAAAACCAGAGATTTGTTCAAGAAAATTGGAGATATGAAAGGAACATTTCGTACAAAGATTACCACAATTAAGGACAAAAGTGGAAAGGACCTAACAGAAGCAGAAGACATCAAGAAGAGGTGGCAAGAATACACAGAGGAATTATACCAGAAAGATATGGAGGTCTCATACACCCCAGGTAGTGTGGTTGCTGACCTTGAGCCAGACATCCTGGAGAGTGAAGTCAAATGGGCCTTAGAAAGCCTTGCTAACAACAAGGCCAGTGGAAGTGATGATATTCCAGCTGAACTATTTAAAATTTTAAAAGATGATGCTGTTAAGGTGCTACACTCAATATGCCAGCAAGTTTGGAAAACTCAGCAGTGGCCAGAGGATTGGAGAAGATCAGTCTACATCCCAATCCCAAAGAAGGGCAGTGCCAAAGAATGCTCCAACTACCGCACAATTGCACTCATTTCACACGCTAGCAAGGTTATGCTTAAAATTCTACAAGGCAGGCTTAAGCAGTATGTGGACCGAGAACTCCCAGAAGTGCAAGCTGGATTTCGAAGGGGCAGAGGAACCAGAGACCAAATTGCAAACATGCGCTGGATTATGGAGAAAGCTAGAGAGTTCCAGAAAAACATCTACTTCTGCTTCATTGACTACGCAAAAGCATTTGACTGTGTCGACCACAGCAAACTATGGCAAGTTCTTAAAGAAATGGGAGTGCCGGATCACCTCATTTGTCTCCTGAGAAATCTCTATGTGGGACAAGAAGCTACAGTTAGAACTGGATATGGAACAACTGATTGGTTCAAAATTGGGAAAGGAGTACGACAAGGCTGTATATTGTCTCCCTGCTTATTTAACTTATATGCAGAATTCATCATGCGAAAGGCTGGACTGGATGAATCCCAAACCGGAATTAAGATTGCCGGAAAAAATATCAACAACCTCAGATATGCTGATGATACAACCTTGATGGCAGAAAGTGAGGAGGAATTAAAGAACCTTTTAATGAGGGTGAAAGAGGAGAGCGCAAAATATGGTCTGAAGCTCAACATCAAAAAAAACTAAGATCATGGCCACTGGTCCCATCACCTCCTGGCAAATAGAAGGGGAAGAAATGGAGGCAGTGAGAGATTTCACTTTCTTGGGTTCCATGATCACTGCAGATGGTGACAGCAGTCACGAAATTAGAAGACGCCTGCTTCTTGGGAGAAAAGCAATGACAAACCTAGACAGCATCTTAAAAAGCAAAGACATCACCTTGCCGACAAAGGTCCGTATAGTTAAAGCTATGGTTTTCCCAGTAGTAATGTACGGAAGTGAGAGCTGGACCATCAAGAAGGCTGATCGCCGAAGAATTGATGCTTTTGAATTATGGTGCTGGAGGAGACTCTTGAGAGTCCCATGGACTGCAAGAAGATCAAACCTATCCATTCTGAAAGAAATCAGCCCTGAGTGCTCACTAGAAGGACAGATCCTGAAGTTGAGGCTCCAGTACTTTGGCCACCTCATGAGAAGAGAAGACTCCCTAGAAAAGACCCTGATGTTGGGAAAGATGGAGGGCACAAGGAGAAGGGGACGACAGAGGATGAGATGGTTGGACAGTGTTCTCGAAGCTACTAACATGAGTTTGGCCAAACTGCGAGAGGCAGTGAAGGATAGGCGTGCCTGGCGTGCTCTGGTCCATGGGGTCATGAAGAGTCGGACACGACTGAACGACTGAACAACAACAAATTTGTGAAATGCACATTAACCGAAAGTTGCTCATTAAAGATTGATTTCCTCAGGCACTGCTACTGTATTTCTCCTGGTTTTCTAGATCTGACAATAGCTCATCATACCCAATTTCAGTTTCCTTTGCTTTTTTATTATTCATCTAATGCAGCTGACCAAAGTGTTACATAAAGTAAAGCTACCTATAGGGAAAATGTGCAATCCAATTAATGTTTACAGTCACATATCACATATGAAAAGACAGCTTCCTTTGCTGATATGTTATGCCAGTCTTTGATTTTGGAATGTGGTCTTCTAAATGGAATAATAGGAAATGAGTATTATTATGTCAGTCATTCCATACTGCATCTATATTGTGTGCTCCCTGCAATCTGCAAGGTGCTCTTTCCCCTCTCCCAATCTTCTCTGTCTTTCAATGGGTCTTTGAAATTGCAGGGAGATGTGGGGCTGCTGTTCTTGGTGTGATAACCACACCTACTGCATGTATGCCTCTGCTTGCCGCTTATAATAACAGCACTGATGGCCCCATGCAAATTACATCCTGGGGGCCTTCATTAAAAAGAAGTCCTCTGCAGAGGATGCAGAATCCAAGGTCCTTCAAATAATTCAGGTCTTCTTCAGGTCCTGGGAGATGATGCCATTGATCATGGAACTGCAACCCTTGATGATTTTCCTTATGTTCTTCCCAGCATGTAAGAGAAAAATCCTTTCCCCACTCTTGTAGACAATCCATTGCTTTGCTGTATCATTCCATGCCATTTCATGTTTCATTTTGTCTCTCCATATACAGACATTTCCTCACAGATTACACTTACTGAGTCTGGTGGCGGTGTGAAAAGACCAGGGGAGACATTGCGACTGACTTGTGCGGTGTCTGGGTTTTCATTAACAAGTTATGGAGTACACTGGATCCGTCAGCCAGTAGGAAAGGGATTGTTTTGGGTTGGAGGTATCTCGAGCGATGGAAGAAGTTTCGATAACAGTGCCCTCCAAAACCGCATCACCGTCACAAGAGACACCTCAAAAAACCAGGTTTTCCTGCAACTGACTAGTGTGAAGCCTGAAGACTCTGCCATGTATTACTGTTCAAGGAACACAGTGAGCAAAGCATTCTCCGAGGCAGTACAAAAACTCTGCTTCCTGAAAGTAAGATATAAGTCAATCATGGGTTTGTGGGCAGCAGCTGTGAGCAAGGCCATATTTCACCCTGTGTTTCCCCTCAACCACAAAAGCACAATATGATGCCAAACAAATTGTTCTTTAACAGAATTAATCCTCTGCAAATGTTGAAGTTCAAACATATTGGTCTTCACAACTCTTCAAAGTGTTTTCAAACTATGTCAAGAGTGAAAAGGAATCACAACTACAGCTAATCTTGGCCACCTGCTCCATATACCTTTGGGATTCATTTTTCTCCCAACGTGACAGTTGCCCAGACACATTACATTCTCAGCTGGGTATTACTGTGCTAAAAAGTCATCCGAAAAGCCCCCTACGATGTAATTGCAGAGAGAAAAAAATGCTGTTGGTGGTGCTCACGCTCCATGAAGATGGGCCATGCAATCCAAAGGCCTAATACCACCTGCAAGAGAAAATAGACAGAGAAATCTAATTTTGCAACAGAAAGAAACTGTCTAGGATATCCCTTTTAGATGATGGTGACATTTTTAATGGATGAAGAAGACAACCTTTAAAATAACCTTATTTCTTTATATATTTTCCTGAATGCTTCCATTTCATTCCCACATTTATATGATTTTGTTTATAAAAAAAGTTTAAAATAAATTATATTTCTTTTATTATGTGTGTGTTTTGTGTGTATTCAACCTTTGTCTCAAAAAGCGTGTTCTCCCTTAAAAGAGAGCACGGGTTGCAGAAGGGTTAAAGGAGCAGCTCCCAGTTGCTGGGCGGTTTTTTGGCTTGGCCACAGCTAGGATTGGTTGGAGCTAATCTTGGCCACCTGCTCCATATGCATTTGGGATTCATTTTTCTCCCAACGCGACAGTTGCACAGACACATTACATTCTCTTCTTTTTTTTAATAATTTTTTTTATTATTTTCTACAATAAACAACAAAACATACAAAAAACCAAAGAGAAACAATAACAATAACAATAACAATAACAATAAACAAAAAAAATCAAACACATTAAAACAACTTTAGAAATAACAAAAGAAAAATACATACCTAACAGGAACATAAAATAAATCATTATTTACTTCTACTTTCAAATCTTCTTTGGGGGACTTCCCCCGCTCTCTCGACTGCGTTCAATACTAATATACGTTGGTAACTTTGTAACTATTTTCTAAACATTCACTATTATTCTTAATATACTTTAACATACTGGCTAATCATATATAATTCATTACTTAAACAACATAACCTTAAACATTTCTAAACATTCCTAAGCCATTTATAACATCCCTTCTTATATACTATTTTATCTAACATCATCTAGCTAAAGCCAATTAAACAAACTGGTTCTGCTTCAAATATCTAATTTTTCACGATTTTTTAAATAGTCCTTAAATTTCTTCCAGTCTTGTTGCACCTTCTCCTCCCTCTGGTCTCGGAGTCTCGCGGTCAGTTCAGCGAGTTCCATAAAGTCCATTAGCTTCATCTGCCATTCTTCCACTGTCGGGAGCTCTTCACCTTTCCAGTTTCTTGCAAGTAAAATTCTAGCAGCTGTTGTGGCATACATAAAAAACACTCTATCCTGACTGGGTATCTCATGATTGGTCATGCTCAAAAGGAAGGCCTCTGGTTTCTTACTAAAAGTAATTTTCATTACTTTCTTAAGTTCATTATAAATCTTCTCCCAGAAAGCCTTAACCTTTGGGCATGTCCACCACATATGATAAAAGGTACCTTCCACAGTTTTACATTTCCAACACATATTACTTGTAACATGATATATCTTAGCTAACTTCACTGGTGTCAAATACCATCTATATATCATTTTCATAATATTCTCTCTCAATACATTACAAGCAGTAAATTTTATACCTTCCTTCCACAACTTCTCCCAGTCATCCATCATAATATTATGTCCAACATCTTTTGCCCAATCTATCATTACAGATTTAACCATTTCATCTTTTGTATGCCACTCTAGCAACAAATTATACATCCTGGAAAGGTTTTTAGAGTTCGGTTCAATTAACTCTGTTTCCAGCTTTGATTTTTCTATTTGAAAACCAATTTTTTTGTCCAATCTAAAAGTTTCATAAATTTGATGATACTGCAGCCAGTCGGTAACCTCTTCTTTCATTTGTTCGTAACTTTTCAACTTAAAAGTCTCACCTTCTTGCTGCAGTATATCCACATATCTTGGCCATCTCGCAGACATATTAGGTCTTTTGTACGCCTTGGCCTCTACAGGTGAGACCCATCTGGGAGTCTTTTTCTCCAGTAAATCTTTATTTCGCATCCAAACCTGATAAAGGGCTTTTCTAACTATATGGTTCTTAAAAGCTTTGTGGGCCTTTACCTTATCATACCAAAGATACGCATGCCATCCAAATACATTATCAAAACCTTCCAAGTCTAGCACATCAGTATTATCTAATTTAAACCAGTC